>CM038794.1:184609326-184778343 GCA_021764765.1 Vicia sativa
AACTGTTATTACCTGCGGCCAGTCAATTTAAGACCTTAAGGGACAAATTGGGTATTTGTCAATATGAGGAATATGCAATTAAGCTGGGGTAGCAACGAGGATGAAAGGTTGTATTTCAATTACTTATAAATTGGGCCATTTAGGTATTTTCATTCCAGTTAAAAATCCAAGAATAGGAAGAACATCCATATATAAGATTTCTCCATTTGAAAGTAGCATCCCTTTACTTCTTCTAAAACTACGAATCCACCGCACGATTTCATCTCTCCCCGCAACCATGTTGAATATCTTCGTCCCTCCTCATCATCTCAACAATCAGGATCTTCGTCTCCTTCCATGAATGAAGATAGGTCAAAGACTGAAGCCATGCAAGCTGAAGCATTGACAGTTACTCCACTGCGCACCATGGCAACTGACCCAGAAAGAGTCAAGAAGCTACGCCTGAAACAATGCAAGAAAGAACGCAGGCATCCCCTTCTGGTAAGACTTCTATTCCATCATCCTCCTCTCCTGGGACTAGGTCAGTGCATGTGGCCATAGCTAGGATAGTGTCTGATATCCTAAACGGGAATAAATCTGTACCTGGGATCTCAGTTCCCCTAAATCATAAATACACGACCCTGGCAGCGAGTTGATCCAGAATGTCAATGAGAATGTCAAGACATCAGTGATGATAATAATTCTCTGTCAAAGTTGATGTTAATCCTTCTGCCTCAGTTCCTGAAAGGTGTCAAGATGATAATGAAATGGAATCTCCTGCTGATAATGTGAATGAGATCCCTGATGAGATTCTTGAAAAATCTCCAGATCATTGTACCCCTGATAACTCTTACTTTGTCTCTGTGATAACATGTCACGATAGCATTCTTGAAGATACTCACGAGAGGAACACCAATCAGAATATGGTTTCTCATATCATCAGTCTAGATGAGAGTGTTACGATAATGACCTACTAGCAAAGGTTAATCCAAGCATTGCTAGAAGGGTAATGAACAGGAAAGGGAAGAAAGTGTTCTGAAGCTACTACATGAGAAAAGAAAGGTGAAGTTGGTTGCAAGACTCTAGAAATTTGAGAGGAAGGTTGTGGAAAAATCTGGAAAAGCAACAAAGCTGGAACTTCCAAAGGGAAGGGTAAAGTAAGAATCTTTGGTGATTCTCCTAAAGCAAAAGCACCTCAATTGTGAGGAAAAGAAAGCACACGAGCCCTCGGATCGAGGATGACTACGACTTTGATGTTATAGAGAATATACATGACATCAGTCAAAAGAAAAGTTGTGAGGAAAAATTCCCATAGTTCTGAAGTACCAATTGACAACATTTCCTTTCACCACCAGAAAATGCTAATAGGTGGAAATATGTGAGCTTGAAAGAATAGCACTTGAAAGGAGCACAAAGATGCCCTTGAATGCGAAAGGGTGATTGACCTGATCAAAAATGGGTTGATGAAGGCTGGTGAAAGTTCTCCAAGTATTATGCAGTGAAGGAAGTTTATTGTGAACTGTCACATGGTTGTGCTTGATGGAAGATCGCCAATTTTAAACTGTGTTTATGGAGGAAAAGAAAAGTGATTCTCAAAGTATAATAAACAAGTACTTAGAGATCAGATGAGGCTCAACACAAACTTGAAGAACCCGACAATCAGTATGTCCAGTCAATCACATAGCGGTAAAACATTGGCCATTGAAGAAAGCTTTACGCTAACAAAATTAAGTGTCAAATTTGCTATTCTTCCACAAATTAGTGCAGCTGAAGTTTAAAATCAATCCAACCATCTCCATTAGTGCAAGAAGTTCATCTTTCTTTGTTGGAACAAAAGCAAAGTTTAACTATAAACTACATTTTTGATGAATTCTTAAACATCTTGTGATTATGCTATAAAAAGGACCAATAGCATTTCCCTCCACTCTTGTGTGGTATTATAAAGATCAATACTGATATCTTTGGTTGATAAGTCCGTATGTAAAAACTCCCCACTCTTGGCTTCCACTACAAGCTATTTCAAAGGGAAGCATGTTCGAACATTGTCATAACATCTAGACATCTAATATCAATTCAAAAAGCAGGAGATGTCATAAACGTGCTAAAGGACACTGTAGAGAAACAGCAAGCAGACCCTTAACACCCATCTCCACCCTTAAAAAACTAGAAGTTGAGAAAAAGGCTTAGTGACACCTAGCGACAATATGAAGAAATCTTGAAATTTGATCAAGTATTTGTCAAAAGCTCGAAGATGTGTCCTTTCACGATACCTCCTCGGAAAAACACACAGTACTTCTTCCTTTTATATTCCCCAGTTGTTTTGTTCTCTATCACTTTTGTTACTATTCTATTTCTTGTATTTTTCAATTTTGTTTGGATATGTGTAATCCTTTATTACGAATGTGTAATGCACGAACAATGATGTATCTGTTACTTGCTTTGGTACTAAATTACTTCTTTGGTATATTTCTCTTGTTGTTGACACTTCTAAGCGATTTGAGGAGCTTGAAGTGGTTTTCCTTTGGCCCTTATGGCTAAAGGAAAAATACATAAGCATTAATGTTTGGGAAGTGTATGGGGGTTTGAGAAATTTTATAGCTTTGTTTATTTATGGGCAATTGTATTTAAAGCAACTATGGGAGAATGTTGGGATTTTTGTATAGGTAAATTTATCTTCTCTTAGTTCTAGTCACTTGAAGCTTAAAAGCTTAAAATCTTAGAACTAGGTTGTTAGTCTTCTGCTTTGCATTTGTACTACGATAGGTCAATTTTAGCCAAATACCAAAAGGTTTATTAGTGTTTTAATTGGCATCAATTTTGGTAAAACTAAACTTTAAAATGTCTTGATAGATGTCATGACATTGAAGGTGAAAAATAAATCCTCTTTGGACAAGGATGGTAAAAATACAGCTCAGCAGGAAACTAAAGCTATCTTAAAATTATGAACAGTCGATGTCATAACAAATATTATGACATTCGATATCAATCATTCTGAGAATCGATTTTCTAATTTTTAGGAAGTTTGTTGAGCATTTATTTATGTTTTCTATTATTAGAAAGCATACTCACATGGCTACTAGGTTAATCTTAATTAAACCTAAATTGGTTGTTGAACAAACCATATTTTAGGAAAATTAAGTAAACCCTAGCTATCTTTATAAACAAAAGTAAAGACACTTCTATATAAAAGAAATGAACCACTCTACAGCACGCCTCTGGATTCCATTGAAAGACATTGAAGGCTTTTGTTTGTGTCTTTAAGGTTAATGTGATTGGTCTTTGTAATTCTAGTTTCTCTTGTGAGCCAAGCAACTATCAATTGATAAGTGCATTGGACTAGGATTTGTTGTAAGGTAGTTTATCACTCAAAGCTTTAAAATGTTTGTCTCTTGATTAAAGCTTTGAAGCAAGATCAAGATATTTTATTGAAGTGTGTCTTCACAATTCAATTAGTCAATAGGTTGATATCCTGCGGTGATTGAGGGAGTAGAGAAACTCGACAAAAGTAGGACTTAGGTTGAAGTGTCATTGGTAGGGATTAAGTGAGTTGTAGCAACGAGTTTAACTACAATTGATACTACTAATAGTGAATTTCCTCCACGGCTTGGTAGCCTCAGGCGTAGGTTTGTTAGAACAGCCCGGTGAACAACTTATTGTGTTATTCACCTACTTTCTTGTGAATTGTCAAAGCGTTGAGATCTTGTGTCATAACATTCTCTGTGACATTAAGTATCTGCTGCCAGGAATTTCACGTAGGGTTTGGATATCGGGGTGATTTTGCAAACAGGTCGTGGAAGTGGTGAATTGTCTGTGAATCTTGCAGGTGTGTTCTTGATCGACTCACATCAAGAAAAGGTTGATACAAGAAGAAGAAGATCTGCGGGATTTGTTTTTATGTCTTTGTATTGCAATCTTGTAAATATTTTTCAACATATTGATATAGAAGTTCTCAATTACAATTTGGAAATTGGGAGGGAGACATACACAACGTAAACGACTTACCTTCGCTCCCGCGTATCGTGTTCTTTCTCTCTATCTTTTTACTTTTACAATATGTTTGTGATTTAATTGGTGTGCAATCTTTCTGTTCATTGATACAAGGCTGGAAGAAAATCTTTGTCAAAGCTCCATTGCCATTGATCATTGAACAAGCATCCTCCAATTGTTTGACAAAAGTGCTAGCTTAATTTCATTTCATTGGAAATAGTGTTATAGTGATAAGTGCATTAATTCAACATAGGTTCGTTTAATTCATCTTTCTCATCTCAATTAAAATCCGGAACTATCGCATGTCCGATTTTGTAGTAGCCAGGTTCGAAATAGGCGGAAGTCAGTCGGACCATTTGTCGCTCTTCAAGTTTTATCATTAACTCCGATAAATAATCTTTAACCGTGATATAAGCGGGTGATATCCACCCCTCATCACTCACCACACGTTTAACAAGTGGTATCGAGCACCACTCCGTTTAATGCTCCTCCTCCTAGCATGAAAACCTAAGGGCGTATATTAAAGCTCATGTTTAACGGTGAAAACTATGGCCATTTAAGCATGCATTTATATAAAGCATATGGTGTCATTCAAAATGGACCTTTTGAAATTACCATGACGAATGCTGCAGGTGCCATTGTGCCTAAACCTGAGGGCAATTGGGATGAAAAAAATGAGAAAAAGTGGTCAAGCGATTGGAGAGACTGAAATATGATAATTTTAGCACTTGGTGTTGATGAATATTATCAGGTATCTCATTGCACGATAGCTAAAGAAATGTGGGAGGCTTTAGAAGTTGCCCATGAGGGCACTACTGAAGTTAAGCAATCTCAAATTAACACACTTAACCAAGAGTTTGAGCTCTTCCATGAAACAGGGAAACTATCTCGACATGCAAAGAGATTCGATTCGTCTCCTTTGTGGTTTAAATGCACTTGGAAAACTGTTTCCAGTGAAATTGCTACTAATAAAATTCGAGATGTCTTAGTAGGAATGGCTACCTAAAGTTACAACAATTAAAAGCCAACGACCTCACTACACTCACCATTTCAACTCTGTTTGGTAAGATGGAAGAACATCGCCAAGCGGAAAATCTTGAAAGCATGAGAACAAGAGTAAGGAGAGAACAATAGAGACAAGGAGAGTGAGAAGAAGCCTATAGCTCTTAAGGCTTCTAGCTCAAAGTCCTCAAAAATATAGCAAAATAATGATGACTCAAGTAGTGAGCGAAGATTGGATGATGAGAAATGAGGCATTTGTTCGAGAGATATAATAGATTCATTGAAAGAATGGAATCAAGCACTCCGGCAAAAATCTATCTAAGTTTAGAAGACAATCCATGGAGTCAAAGTAGGAGGAAAATAAGAAATATAAAGGGAAAGAATCCTGCTTCAATTGTGGTAAATTTGGACATTACAAAACAGAATGTCCTATGAACAAAAAGGACAAATAAAAGGCACCACCAAAGAAGCTCAACCAACAAAGAAGAGCTTATATTGCGTGGGAAAGTGATAGTGAGTCATCAAGCGATGAAGGCTCAAATGATAGTGATGAGACTGCAAATCTATGCCTCATGGCTCACATCAAAAACCAGTTCATCCACAAGAAGAAAAACAAAGAGAACAAGGTAAGAAAAGTCTACTACAATGATTTTGATTCTTTGTCTTTCTACGGCGAAAAATAGCTTTTGAAAAACTACATAGCAAGCAAGAGCGCTTTTAAGCGTTTATCCTCCAACAAATAAATATTTTCTCATTTGGAGGGTAAAGTGTATAAAATGAACAAGATCTAAAAAGTCTAAAAGCTAGTATTGCGAGAAAGTTCAAAAGATATTGATGTAAATGGATGTATTGAAACTATAAATTGTGAGTTTGTCACATTTGGAAAAAGAGGTTAAGACTCTTAATTTCAAATTGGAAAAACTTTACAACCCAAAATTACTTATGCTATTGATCCTAGGATTTTTAAAATCAATGAATCCACCATATGCCAAATATTCTTTTGTAGAAAAGATTCCAATGGACTCAATTAGCAAAAGAAAACAAGTTCATCATCATGGTTTATGTCATTACTATTGTCATAAAGGTCACACCATCGAGAAATGCAAGTTTAGGAATTCTTTGTTCCTAAAGGCATTTATCATTGGAGACCTAAAGGCAACCATGTTTCCACTTGCCACATGGACCCAATGAAAATTGGGTACCTACCTCTCTCTTTTGATATTGCAGTTGAATGTCTTGCATCCGTAGATGAGCGATGGTTTCGGACAACAGATGTTCAAGGCACATGATAGGTGACATATCACTCTTTATTGACTTCAAAGCAAAGAAGAAAGGATATGTTACTACGGAGACAATAACAAAGGAGCTATACTCGGCAAAGGTAGTGTAGGTAATCCTCTACTACTATTTTTGATGTCCATCTTGTAGGGTCTTAAACATAACTTGTTAAGTATTAGTCAATTGTGCGACAAGGGTTATAAAGTAACTTTCAAAAAACACTGCTGCATTATTAAAAATCTGAAGCGAGAACATTATGTTTAAAGGAATTAGAGTAAACAACATCTATATGCTTGATCTTTTTTATGTACTATTAACAAGCAATAAATGTCTAGTCACCTTGAATGATGATTCTTGGCTTTGGCATAAACGTCTTGCATATGTTAACTTTGATTTGTTAAATAAGGTTGTATCCAAGGATTTAGTAGTCGGTCTTCCAAAAATAAAGTTTTCAAAGACCACCTATCACGGCATGTCAAATGAGAAAGCAAACAAGGGTGTCTTTCAAATCCAAAAATGTTGTTTCTACTTCGACCCTTGAGCTTCTCCATATGGACCTCTTTGGACCCTCAAGAACAAAGAGCCTAGGTGGAAACTACTATGGTTTTGTAATCGTTGAGGACTATTCTATATTCACTTGGACCATATTCCTTCATAGCAAAGATGAAACCTTTTCTTCTTTTAAAAGTTTTGCAAAACTGTCCCAAAACAAAATGGAGTCAACAATAATTACAATTCATGGAGGTGAATTTCAAAACAATCTCTTTGATAAGTACTGTGATAAGTATGGCATTGAGCATAAATTTTCATCCCCTCGAACTCCACAGCAAAATGGAGTTGTGGAGCACAAAAATCGTGTTTTATAGGAGTTGGCTAGAACAATGCCCAATGAAGGAAGTTTACCAAAATATTTTTGGGCGTCACGATTAGCCTGACTTGTTATGTATTAAGCAGGATATTAATTCGTCCTATTTTGGACAAAACCCCTTATGAGCTCTTGAAAGGAAGAAAGCCAAACTTATCACATCTTCACATATTCGGTTGTAAATGTTTTGTTTTGAATAATGGTAAAGAAAATCTTGGGAAGTTTGATGCAAAAGCGGATGAAGGTATCTTTCTTGGATACTCACAATCAAGCAAAGCATATAGATGTATAATAGCGTTTACTTACTATTGAAGAGTCTGTCCATGTTTCTTTTGATGAGTCTTATCCGAAGAATGTCGGAAAAAGTATTTATTTTGATGGCGCAGGTATATCTTCAGAAGACATACTCAAGGAAGTTGTTCTGGAAATTAAACAGTCTAAATCAGCAGACAAAGAGGAGGAGGAAGATACTAGTCATGTCAAAAATGAGGAAGAAGGGATATCAGAAGTGGAAAGTCTTCCACCAGCCTGGAAATCCTCAAAAGACAATCCAATTGACAACATATTGGGGGATATATCGAAAGGAGTGACGACTCGTTCTAAGATAAGCAATTTCTGTTATCACTTCGCATTTGTTTCACAAGTAGAATCTAAGAATGCCAAAGAGGCCTTGATTAATGAATTTTGGCTAATGGCCATGCAAGATGAGCTAAATCAATTTAAAAGAAATGACGCTTGGGAACTTGTTCCTCGTCCGCGAGATCATCGTATCATAGGCACTAAGTGGGTTTTTAGAAATAAACTTGATGAAAACGGAGTGATAACTAGAAATAAAGATTGCTTAGTAGCACAAGGGTATAACCAAGAGGAGGGCATAGGCTGTGAAGAAACTTATGCTCAGTTGCTGCCTTGAGGCTATCGCCTTTGCTAGCTTATGCTTGTTCTAAAATTTTAAGCTTTATCAAATGGATGTAAAGTACTTTTCTAAACGATGTCATAAATGAAGAAGTGTGCATATCACAACCTCTGGTTTTGAAACGATGAATATCCAGATTCTGTTTACAAACTAAAACGAGATTTGTATGGTCTTAAGTAAGCCCCTCGGGTTTGGTATGAAAGACTTAGAAAATTTCTACTTGATCATGGATATTCAAGAGGTAAAGTGGATACCACTCTCTTCATTAAGCGTAAAGGAAAGCACATTCTTTTAGTTCAAGTATATGTAGGCGATATAATTTTTGGTTCAACTAACCTACACTTGGTCGAAGAATTTTCTAATGTCATGCAGGGGGAATTTGAGATGAGTCTTATGGAGGAGCTAAATTTCTTCCTTGGTCTACAAGTAAAACAGCTCGATGAGGGCAAAACAGTGTGTCAAACAAAGTACTGTAGAGAGTTGCTCAAGCACTTTGGAATGAGTGACCCAAAGTCCATCAACACCCCCATGGCTACTAACGGGAACTTGGATAAAGATGAACATGGTAAAGTGTAGATGTCAATAAATATAGAGGTATGATTGGATCTCTATTGTACCTTACTGCATCTAGGCCTGACATCATGTTTAGTGTTTGTTTGTGTGCACGATATCAATCGAATCATAAGGAATCGCACTTGAAAGCTATCAAGCGTATACTTAGATAACTTCATGGAACATCTAAATATGGGCTTTGGTATTCCAAAGGAAGTGATTGTAGCTTAGTAGGTTACTCCGATTCTGATTTTGTAGGCTACAAATCAGATAGGAAAAGCACTAGTGGCACATGTCACTTATTTTCAAACTCATTAGTGAGTTGGCATAGCAAAAATCTGGTTTCTGTTGCATTGTCAACTACTGAGGCTGAATACGTTGCAGCTGGTAGTTGTTGTGCCCAGATTTTGTGGTTAAAACAACAACTGCAAGATTTCGATATTCAACTAAGACGTATTCCAATAAAATGTGACAACACCAGTGCCATCAACCTAACTAAGAATCATGTTTTACATTCAAGAACTAAACACATAGAGATTAGGCATCACTTTCTTCGCGATCATGTTGAAAAAGAAGACGTTTTGTTTGAGCATGTTGATACTAAAAGTCAACTTGCTGATATTTTCACCAAACCATTAACAACTGAGTCCTTTTTTAACATTCGTCGTGAGTTAGGGATCTTGGATCTTTCTCACTTGGTCTTAAGTATATATATCTCACCATGTTATTGAGATGTAGTCTAGTTTCTATACGTGCGTATTCAAAGTTCATTAACTAAGGTTATATTGTTCCCTTCCATACCCTATTAACATTCATTGACTTTGTGTATGTGCAATATGTTCCTTAAATGACTGTTTACATGTTTTGCTTTACATAAATTGTTGGAGTATTATCATAACCATCTTCATTGCATTACCATTCTGCATAATCATTCACAACTAATCCATTTTGCACTAACACACATTTCTGGATGGGTCAAAATATCATATTGTTTCTAAAATTCAAATAAGAACTCATGTTCCGGTCGACCCATGCATCGTATGCATCGATACAAAACTTTGACATTTTTAATTTTTTAAAAATTTCTTCAGTATGTATCGACACATACTTGTTTTTTATCAATACAAAACCACGTTCAGAATTCATATTTAGTTTTGTATTGATCCAAAACCTCTTGTATTGGCTCATAACTGTTTTGGGTCGACCCATCAGCCCATTTAGCATCTCATATATTATCCAAACATTATCATGCATCTCATAACATAACTGTTCAACCTACCCTAATTAGAATCTCATTGCTCACGCCTCCTATTGTTACCTTCATCACTGTTCATCTCACAAATTCTTCATCCACCATGCCTCCAAAGACAAATCTTCCCAGATCAAGAAAAGGGAAAGGTAAAGCTGCTGCAGGAACTTCATCTAGGGTTGAATCTCCTGAGATTCCACAGTCTGCTCTGTCAATTTTACATCCATCTTTAAAAGAGGAGTTCAAGAATTCGTTTAGTTCCCGGCTTGTCATGAAGCCACACACCTTCATCAAAAGAGATGTATTGTCTCTGTACATCACAGGCGTGTGCGATCTGCTGGACGCATAGAAACTAGGTAACTTTTTGGCTATCAATGACAATTATCATGAAGATGTTATTCGTGCATTCTATGTTGGGCTGAAAAAATATAGAGGAATTTCTTTTAAGTGCTCCATTGGAAACAAGACATACACGTTTGATGCTGATGATTGGGACTCTGTATTTCAATTCTCTTTCAATTCGTCTGTTTTGAAAACCTGGCATGATGCTAAGTTTGATCATGCATACAAGAAATAGGACTATCTTGCATCCATTCTGAAATTGGAACGACCTATTGGTCTTGATGAGCAAATCACTTCTGCCATGATTCAAAGCATTCCTAGAATGCGTCACTGGATAGTGTCTCACATCCTGCGGTCGAGGTCAGGTGGCCATTCAAGATTAGATTGGCCTGATCTTCATCTATTATATATCCTACAAAATCAGGTCCACTTAAACTGGCCAAACTATTTTGTTCATCACATGTTTCAAATGCGTGACAATAACAGAAACACTGCCCTCGGCTATTCTGCCCAAATCATGTGAATTATCAAATTCTAGGGCGTCACCATCCCTCTTGTGCCTCTCATATCTCCCATTGCTGCTCAATAGTTTAACAAGGCCACATTAACTCACATGGGATACAGATGGGACAAGCAGCGCCAATGTCTATATTTCAAAGAGAAAGGGTCGAACACACGAATCTACAATTTTGATGTGCCACATGAGCATGTCTATATGGATGAAGATCCAATAGATGCTGATATGCCAGACATATCCCAGGAGTATCAACATGAAGATGTCCCTACTGATGCAATCACAGGATGAGGAGCTTGGCAGCCACAAAGGTGGTCACCAACCGACTGTCAAGCTGACCCACAAGCTCCGCCTTTTACTGGTGCAGGATCCTCCTTATTTTTTCCTAAGTACATGACTCAGCTATTCCAGCAGATGGAAATTGCTAATAACATACGCCACGAAGAGGCGCGGGCTTGGCATGTTCATCAAAATGAGTGGCATAAGGAACATCGTGACTGGCACGAAGAGCATACTCGGATGTATCAAAATCAGCATTCATGGCATATGGACTTGGTGAAATGGCATCAAGTCTTCTACAATGAGATGTCAGGTTTTATGCATGATTGTCGCGCTGATCCTGCTATATTGGAGAGGTTTAGAAGTGAAGAAGTCCAAAATAGGTTCCGACTATACAACTTTATGGAACAAACTCTTGATGAGAATTCTCCTCTGCCGCCTCCACCTACTATCCACAACCAAGATGCAGAGGCTGAAGGATCATGTGGTGACCATGACCCTATTTGATTCTATGTCATATCATATCATGTCATTACATCTTTGCATAATCATTGTACTAGCATTTATGTATTTTTATTCCAAAATTTGTACTCTTTATTTGTCAAGCGTTTTTTTTACTTAATTTCTAACACTCTATGTGAGTGAACGTATGTGATTTCCCTAAGCCTGTCACTCTTTGTGAATGACTTTTTCTTAATCAATATTGTTGTGTTTGTCTTGTTGCTGTCTATATATTACTACTGTCAACTATTACTTTGCTACTATTCTGTTTCTCTTTTTGATGTTGACAAAGGGGGAGAAAACGCAGATGTCATGTTAGAAATTATGCACAAACTCAAGGGGAGCAATTATCAATCAACATACATCTTGCAAGAATTTGCCATCATCAAAAATGGGGAGTTTGTGAGCAACCCTTTACATTGTGCTAGATTGTTTTGAATGATAGCAAATGCTAGATTGTTTTGAATGTTAGCAAATATATATGTTTCATTGTCTAATTGTGTCAATATACATGTGTGATTGTATGACCAAATGGTTAAATGCATAAAAGTGGTCAAAATATCATGTTTGTCATGCACAAACCTTTTTGTATCGATTCATACGTACTTGCATCGATACGTATCTTTTTGTGAATTCATAAAAACTATTTTTACACAGTATGAGCCGACTCATACGTGTTATGAGTCGATACAAGCAAGTTTGAAGGCTCAAGAAAATAAGGCTTGCATCAACACATATGACCATGGATCGATACATACGCATCTTGCATCGATACATACCATTTTGCATCGACTCATATATACATCATAAATTGGAATTCAGTTCTATTTTGTATGCCTTAAAGCTTGTATCGATACAAAAGCTCTTGTGTCACTACATAACAAACTTGTATCGACATATACGATACTTGCATCGAGTCATACTGAACTAAATTCCTCTAAAATCTATTCTAACACGGTATGCATTGATACAAAACCTCTTGCATCAACACATAAGCCATTTGCATCGACACATACGACATTTGTATCGACTCATACATATGTTTACTCTCTGGAATCACTTCCTAATACTATATGCATCGATTAAAACTCTCTTAGGTTGACTCATATGTCTCTTGTATCGACTCATCGTGTTATGTGTCGACTCATAATTTTTTTCAAATAACATTTTATGTTTCCATATATAAAAGCAGTTTAGCGATTTTAGGCGATTCTGAGTGTTACAAAATCAGTTTGTGAGCATCCAATTTCTGAGCAAATAGAAACCTGAAAGAGACTTCATCTTCATCATCTTCTTAATCACCTTGGTTCAAGAACATTGACACATAATCATTATTGTTTGTTATATCAAGGGATCAAAGAGATAACGTTCAGTGGTACGATCGGTGATCTAGCTGAGTTGAAGATTCAAAGGGGGTTTTGAGGAAAAACCAGAAGGTTTGTCCAGCAAGAATGGAGGTGTCTTCTGGGTTTGTTAGTCACGATTTCACATAGCAGATTTAGCCATAGCATAGGGTTTAGATATCGGTGCGATTTCGCAAACAGGTCGTGGACGTGGTGAATTGTCTGTGAATCTTGCAGGTGTGTTCTTGATCGGCTTAAATCAAGAGCAGGTTGATACAAGAAGAAGAAGATTTGCGGGATTTGTTTTTCTGTCTTTGTATTGCAACCTTGTAAACATTTTTCAACATATTGATATAGAAGTTTTCAATTCCAATTTGGAAATTGAGAGGGAGACGTACCCACACGCGAGGACGAACGTGGGGAACTTCCTTACCAAATCGCTCCACGTATCGTATTCTTTCTCTCTATCTCTTTACTTTTACAATACGTTTGTGATTTAATTGGTGTGCAATCTTTCTGTTCATTGATACAAGGCTGGAAGAAAATCTTTGTCAAAGCTCCATTGCCATTGATCATTGAACAAGCATCCTCCAATTGTTTGACAAAATTTCTAGCTTAATTTCATTTCATTGGAAATAGTGTTATAGTGATAAGTGCACTAATTCAACATAGGTTTTGTGTTAATTCATCTTTCTCATCTCAATTAAAATCCAACAAACTATCGCATGTACGGTTTTCTAGTAGCAGGTTCGGAATAGGCGGAAGTCAATTTAGGACCGTTTGTAAGCTTTCATAAGTTTTATCATTAACTCGATAAATAATCTTTAATCCGTGATATAAAGGGTGATCTATTCACCCCCTCGATCACTTGCCACACTGTCTAACACTTTTCCAAATTCTACAACACTAACCTTTTCAAAATTGTCTGGGCTGACACATTGGTGAATTTTAAAGAGAGCTTTATAATTCTTCTTCTTCGATTCGCCTCATCCGACTCTGAAGCTTTTTCATCAAGTGGTTCTAATCCATATTTAACAAGTTCCCAAAGACCTTGAAAATAGAATATAACTTTCATCTGTTTACACCAATTCTCATTGTTATCTCCTTTAAGAATTAGAAGATGTGATGGAAAATTTCCATTAGCTTAATTCATCGCCATTGATTTTCTTCTTCTTCACTTGATTTCTCAATCGGGACTCTTGATACCAGTGTTAGAAATCCACCAAAACCTATGATGAATTTATATCAATCTTGATGAACAAGATTGTTATCACTACACAATAACGATGAAAATATGAAAGAAAGAAAGAAGACAATTATTTTGGTTTTGAAGATTTCCTCTATGCTCACAAATTGTGGAAAACTTTATTATTCAATTGCAACTGCAAATACTGTGAATAAATGAATTGATTACAAAATAAGGGTTGCTCCCTCTATTTATATATTTATGTTAGCTTGCTCTCTAAGCTAAAACTCAAAACTATAAAAGCCCAAAATACTTATTTTGGAACTAAATCAAATCTATCTATTCTAGACCTAAATCAAATCTTATCTATTTTACATGTAAAACAAATGCATGTGTAACAAGCTTTTCCACACTTCTAAATAAAATCAAATATTTTGTCACTACCTTGTCGTTGTCGAGCAAACTGCTTCGACACGAGGAATTACTTTCAACAAATTTGATTTATTATCTTCTAATGCAGTTTAGGTTGTGACATGTTTTTTGTATGTAATGATGGATTGTTTTTTTAAAAAATGTAATTAAAATTTTCTGTCACTTCCAACACATGTTAATACTGATGTCCCAATATCAGAACAATGTCACTACAGATGTTACAACATCTGTTGGCAGACAGATTACAAAGATATTAAAATTAAACTGCAGAATGATAAATAACAAAAAAAGTTGTTAACCCGATTCGGTGCAACATCACCTATATCTGAGGGCTACCAGGACAGGAAATAAATTCACTATGAAAATATTAATTCAAAGCCTAAACAGTCCCAACTTACAACTTCTCACTTAATCACTATCTTGTGCAACTTCTACCTAGAAATCATCATCTAGATATGAGAAACTCCATCTCACTTCCTAATCACCTCAGTGATATCTAACAGTACCAATCCTAGTGAATATATCCAGAACAACCCAATTTAGAAAAATACACATCAAATACAAAACTCAACTATTTTTCTTAAAAGCTTCAAGAGTGAGAACAATAACTTGACAAACTATCAAAAGATACATAGGTGACTTACACGCACACAAGAGACTCTCAAAACCTATGACTCTAAGCTTACTCTAATTTACAAATTATGAAAAACTTAATTGCCAGAATTGATACATTAGGTTTAGGTTTTCTATTTAAATACACCTCTAGAATCCATGGGCTTTAAAATCTGCATCAAGATATTTCTTGATCCACAAGCTAAGTGATGCACCAATTTAGCAGTTGTTCATGAGAGTTTCTCGCAAACAATATCTACCCTCTTAATTAAAGGTTTCTTGCAGGACCGTCTACAAAATTCCTAGACATAGTGTTAAGTTTGAGAATGTTTTGGTGTTTAAAATGGTTAAAGTATGAAACACAATAAGAAAAAAGCTAAAATACAAAGACGGATAAATAAATTACAAGTTAGAAATGATAAACACGACTTAAAATAATTTGCTTTGAAATTTAAAGGTGGACGCAATCGTACACTTCTCTGAATTGACTCATTTCTCTCTAGACGCGGATACTTTGATTGCTTTCTTATAATGTTATAAAATGCAACCTTTAAAAATGAATACAACAACTTTCTTAAGTAGATGCTAAAACATAATCGTCGATGGTTACTAGACAAATCACACTGGGAGTTTGTGTGGAATTGCTTCAAACTTCCCACGTTATGCTAGTGGCTATATTTGATAACTGCTTTTGTGATCACTTGCTTTTATCCTCGACTAGCCTTGACTTCATCGACCTAGTTTTCGCTTCCAATCATCATTCAACCAAAATTCCTAAGGATCTTTTCTTATCTCCTGTTCGACAACCCTTGCTTATCACTTGTAGAAAGAGTATGCGCCAAATTGAGGTAACAAGTTTCAAGTCCAATTTCATTTCACTCTTCTTTATCAAGTATTGACTTAAGAATTTGATTGCTAATCTTGTAGGTCCCACCACTACACCGTGTTGAAAGTCACAATCCACCAGAAGATTACTCAGCAGCTCAGCTCTTACCTGATGAGGTGTGTTGTTTTTTCCCGAGGACTATATGAATCTAGGGATTCTGCGGAGTCCAAATATGCTGATTTGGAGAAGGAGGTCAAAAAGTTTCCTGACAATGAAAAGTCCCTCAACGAAGACAATTCAGATTTGAAGACCAAAGCGTCTCAAAGTGACGAAAAGGTGAAGTCTTTGGAGAAAGAGCTCAAAACCATCAGGACTTCGGCTTCCAAGTTAGCGGCCGGTTTGAAGGCCTCTGAGACATCCTGTGCTAATTTGAAAGAAGATTTGGAGAAGACTCAGCTGGATTTCCTTAATGCCGGGGACTTGGCTTTTGACCGGGAAAAAGACCAGGTTGCCTGCCTCTATCCCAATATTGACATCTCGGTTGTTGATTTCTTTAAAGAAATCATGGATGGAAAGTTGGGGATCCTGATGACGGCGATGAAGGCGCCATGGACGAGGAGCCAATCACCGTTGACACTTTTCACTTGGAGTATAATGTAGGACCTTAGTTTTCTTTTTATCTGTTTGAACCTGTGTTAAGCTCTGTTAGTCACCCCTTTTGGTGGGTGCATTTTTGTAAAACCTTGACAATTGCCCTATGAGCTTTTTATCGTACTTTTATGCATTTTTATATTACATTTACATTCTGCATTTTCCGCATTTTTGTATGTACATAAGAGATTCTGTTTGTATATCAGCCCCCAGTCGAGTGGCTCTTTAAAGACCATAAAGACTTTACACAAGATTCATGAGCTCTTTGTATGCAAAAAATGCTTTAGTCGGCTTTATTAACTTGGCTTGCAGCCAAGCCCCTGAGTCGACTATAAGACCGATTAGGATGGGAAAGCTTTATACCTTGAAGTGTTGCTTTGAGCGGCATCACATAAGTGACCAAGGTATTAATTTGAATTAAGGCGTTGAGCCAAACCGAGACTGCGTGGAAGTCAGAACCCGTGACATAGAGCCTGGTTACAGCAAAATATCGGGCTATGTCCAAGGAGATCCACAAGGATGTAGCTCGACAGTGATCCCTGGTTTGTTGCGAGATACCGAGCTTTGCCTAGAACCATCAAGATGGAACTCGGCAGGGATCCCTAGTGACGAAACACGAGCTTTGCATAGGGAGAATCATCGAGATGGAACTCGGCAGGGAGCCCTAATTTATTGCGAGACGCCGAGCTTTGCCTAGGGAGAACCATCAAGATGGAACCCGACAGGGAGCCCTAGTGACGAAATGCGAGCTTTGCCTAGGGAGAACCATCGAGATGGAACTTAGTAGAGATCCCTGGTTTATTGCGACATGCTGAGCTTTGCCTAGGGAGAACCATAGAAATGGAACTCGGCATGGAACCCTAGGGGCGAAACGCGAGCTTTGCCTAGGGAGAATCATCGAGATGGAACTCAACAGGGAGCCCTGGTTTGTTGCGAGACGCCGAGCTTTGCCTAGGGAGAACCATCAAAATGGAACATGGCAGGGAACCCTAGGGGAGAAACGCGAGCTTTGCCTAGGGAGAACCATCGATATGGAACTCGGCAAAGAGTCCTGGTTTGTTGCGAGACATCGGGCTTTTCCTAGGGAGAACCAACAAAATGGAACTCGACAAAGAATCCTAGTGGCAAAGCGCGAGCTTTTCCTAGGGAAAACCATGAAGATGAAACTCGGCAGGGAGCCCTGGTTTGTTGCGAGATGTTGGGATTTGCCTATGGAGGACCATCGAAATGGAACTCGCCAGGGAACCCTAGGGGAAAAACACGAGCTTTGCCTAGGGAAAACCATCAGGATGGAACTCGGAAGAGAACCCTAGTGGCAAAACGCAAGCTTTGCCAAGGGAGAACCATTGAGATGGAACACGATAGAGAGCCCTAGTTTGTTTCCTTCAGGCATGTTACATCCTAGTTTCTTTTACACAGACTAAGTTTGTTTAGGGTGCCTTATTAAAAACCATGGCCCTTGCCTAGGGAAAAGAGTACACCAATTTATTACATCAGTTTACAAATTTTAACTGAAATAAAACCTAAGACTAATTACATTTCAAGTCCTATGTATTTCTACCTCGTCCAAAGTTTCTAGCTTGTAAGCCCCCTTTTTGAGCTTCTTTACTACTCAGAACGGTCCTTCCCAATTATGAGATAGCTTCCCATTCTTCATAGGATCAATGACTTTTTTCAAAACTAAATCACCTTCTTCAAAGCCCCGTTGTTTCACCTTTAAATCATCTCGCCGGGCTATGCTCTGTTTAGCCACAATTTCCCTTACGTGCGCAACAATCCTTATCTCTTCTAACAAGTCGGCCTCAACATTCAAAGCTTAGGTGTTAACGCCCTGTTTAAAATGCTCACGGGTTTCCCGGGTTGTTGAATGAATAGTGGTATGATATGTCCATAGGACCTCATGGAGATGCTTCGTCGATAAGCCTTTGGCTTCATCCAACTTCTTTTTCAAGGCACTTAGGATTACCTTATTGACTGACTCTGCTTGACCGTTCGCTTAAGGATGCTCAACTGAAATAAACTTGTTAAAAATACCGAGCTCCCTACATAATTCTATCACAGAGGAGCTTTCAAATTGAGTTCCGTTATCAAAAACGATGACACGAGGAAGCCCAAATTAGCATATAGCATTCCTCTAATATAATCGTCGTACTCTTTCTGCTGTTATTCGAGATACAACCTCGACCTCAACCCACTTAGTAAAATAATCCACCGCGACGATGAAGAACTTCAGTTGCCCAGGTGCCACATGAAACGGCCCCAGGATATCATCCCCTCATTGATGGAAAGGCCATGGGTAAGCACATAATGGAGGAGCTCGGCCGACGTGTGGATGACGGGTGCAAACGTTTGACATTTTGAACAAAGATTGACGAAATGAATGCAATCCTTCAGCATAATGGCCAAATAGTACCCAGCCCAAAGTATTTTACTAGTCAGAGATCAACCACCTATGTGATTTCCACACACACCTTCATGTACTTCTTTTGTTACGAGTTTGACATCGTCTTCCGACACACAACACAACATGGGAAAAACCATTCCCGTTTTAAAAAGCTTATTAGCCACAAACACGTACCTACCTAACACTTTTTTGACCCGTCTGACCTCCTCTTTATCATTGGGTAGGACATCCTGTTGGATATACTTGACAATTGGAGTCATTCATCCCGCTTCTTCATTAATGGCCAACACTTCTTCTTTTTCAATGCTTGGTTTCATGGATAACAATTCTCTCCATCTTGGACCAACACTGAACTGATGGCACTATCTGAGATAGCGAGGTATAAAACCAAAGGAATATTCTCATTAGGCCTAGTCAACACCGGAGGAGATGACGGGAACCGCTTCACACCTTGGAATGCTTGTTCACATGCCTCCGTCCATTCGAAGTCAGCCCTTTTCCTGATTGCTGCAAAAAGTGAATCGATTTGTCACCTGCACATGATAGAAATCGGGATAGAGCTGCTAGCCGGCTAGCCAGATATTGAACCTCATGAATGGTAGTAAGACTCTTCATGTCAATTACTGCTTGGAACTTGTCGGGGTTATCCTCAATTCCCCGACTAGTCAACATAAAACCCAGGAACTTGTCGGCCTGAACCCCGAACGTACACTTGTCCAGATTCAAATGCATATTATACTTTCGTCCCGCCGCAAAGGTTTCCTCTAGATCTATGACATGCTTCCGCTCTTCAATTATTTTGATAACCATGTCGTCCACATAAACCTGAATATTCCGCCTGATCTGTGGAGTGAACACCATATCCATAAGTCTCTGGTAGGTTGCTCCAGCATTCTTCAGGCCAAACGGTATCACCTCGTAGTAATTATTACTTCGATGTGCCATGAAAGCTGTTTTTGGTGTGTCTGACGGGTTTATCCTTATTTAATTGTACCCATAGTAAGCGTCTAAGAAACTCAACAAGCAGAAGCCGGATGTTTCGTCTATCAAATGGTCAAGGTGTGGAAGAGGATATGGATTCTTTGGGCATGCCTTGTTGAGATCTATGAAATCCACGCACATTCTCCACTTCCCGGATTTCTTCTTGACCATGACAATGTTGGACAACCAAGCCGGGTATTGAACTTCCTTTATGAACCCGACTTTCATCAGCTTATAAACTTCTTCCACAATCGCTTTCCTTTTTTCTTCACCACTCTTCTGCTTTCATTGTGACATGGGCTTGACATCAGGGTCTAGGGCCAAGTGATGGAACATAATGCTCGGGTCAATCTCGAGCATATCCGAAGGTTTCCAGGCAAAAAGATTAATATTTCGCCTCAGAATCTCAACTACTTCGACTTCCTCCTCTATTGCCATCTGAGTACCAAGATGAGTAATTTCAGAAGGATGAGAACCAATCTGTACCTCCTTCGTTTCCTCCTGGGGAGCCAGACTATCCTCATGGGGGTCTTCCCTAGGGTCGATATCCACCATGCTAACCTTGTGGCCTGCCGGCTCCTCAATCGAAACCGGTTTTCGCTTAATCTTCATATTGTCTTTGTAACATTTCCTGGCTAGACCTTGGTCTCCCCGAACTACTCCAACTTGGCCTTCTCCCAACGAATACTTCATGGTGAGGTATAGCGTCGATAAATCCACCTCTAAAGCATTGAAGGAGGGACAACCAATGATGATGTTGTATGGTGATGGTGCATTAACGACCAGATACTGGACCCGGATATCCTTAGAATTCTTATTTGTCTCGAACGTGGTTAACACCGGAAGATGGCCCAGGACCTGCACCTGCTCCCCAGAAAATCCCGCCAAGGTTCCGCTAAAAGGAATCAACTCCTTGGGGTCAGAATCCATTACTTTGAAGGCTTCCCAGTACATGACATCCGTTGAGATTCTCGGGTCTACCAAAACACTTTTGAATCACCAGTGTCTGATCTGCACCTTGATTACCATGGGATCATTTTCATGGGACAAAATTCCTTTAGCATCCTCTCGGGAAAAAGCTACAATCACGGGATCATTATGGGCGGGACTGACTTGTGATACGTGCATCACTCCCCAGACATACATCTTCCAATCTGAACTAGTGGAACCTCCCCTAGCGAACCCACCAGAGATGGTGTTGTACCCCAATTTTTACCCCTAAGATTCACTCATACTTCATACCATTGCATGACACAAAGATCACAATTTGAATCTACCTCTCTCTCCTATCTTTAGCTTTGCCCTTAGGAGATCACCAAGCACCTTGTCTATGTGTTTATTTCTTGTGTGTGATGATTGATACTTGGTTAACAATGATATGTGTACATTTTTCTTGATAAATTTTGTAGGTGAGTGGTGAATAAGTTTCTTATTCAAGGAGTCAATAGGTTCATGTGTTTATTTTCATGCCTTCTCTCCTCAATTATCAAGATTGCAAAAGTATTATTTCTCATTGAAGACTTATATTGTCACCAACCATGGTCTCTTATCTTGAGTGTATGCTTCATGTTTGAAAGAGATTATCAAATTCAAAGAATTCTCCATTCTATAGCCATCTATTCTGAAATTAGGGTTTTGGACTTCTCAGGATCATATCTTGATGTTTGTATGAAGTTTGTGGATGTTTTCAAAGTCATTTGATTCTCAATAGGACTTCTAATATGAATATCCTTGTATCCAAGAAGTTTGATTGATGAAAAGATTGTTTTAGAAGTCTATGATTTCCCACTCTCTAGATTGATGCTTCATTCATCTTATATGAATTCAAAGGATCATAACTTGGTCATCCCTTGTCTCCTTGAGCTCATTTTTCTTTCACAATGAATCCAAGGATGTCTAATACAACTTAGTTCAATTGGTGGGAAGAGAAAATGCATGGAAACTTGCTTATGAAGTCAAAAGATTACAAGTCCTTGATGAACTTCTCAATTGTTGGACAATCAACTTCGAAATATCATATATTGATCATTATTTATCATATTGAGGTCATTCTTTTTGCACAACAATCTTGAAGATGTGAACTTTATCTCCATTTTAGTTTTGAAGATTGAAAGTGTTTAGAAGTTGCTTAGAAAAGTCAAAAGATTATAGGTCTCTTCATAAATTTTCATCAAATTCACAAGATCATAACTTTCTCAATTTTTGGAATTTTTTAGTGATTCTTTTTGCAAAATGTTCTTTGAGAGGTCTACTTCATATAATCTTTGAAAATAAAGAGAAAATTTTGAGTGGTAGGGAAAGTTTGATGAAGAGATATTATAGGTCATTTTTAGAAAGTGGCATGCTTGACCAAGGCTTGGCCATAAAAATCAATGCTTTTTCAAGAATCTTAAAGGCTCAATCTCTCAACTCAAGCATCCATTGGATTTGATTCTTTTTGGATTGTGTTCTACTATTTGAATACTTCATTTGGCTCAAGGAAATTTGGAAAACACATGAGGGAATTTGATTTGGCCTCAGCTCAAAATTTGTCCCAAAATTTGTTCGAGCACACCATCAGTTTGTGCATTTTGCGCTACCAATCAATTTTAAGCCAAAATTAAGCCTTGATCTCATGACTAATCATTTTTAGAAGTTGTCCACAATTAATTAGCACCTTCAAACACAAGTTTTGGCTGAGTTTTAATGCATATGAGGTCACACTTCCTCCGTGCACACACCTTGCACAATTTCGCTCCAAATCTCACAATTCCTTCTCATTTTCATCCTTGCCAAACTCTCTCTCGAACTAGATTTTCTGCAACTTCGTTTTCACTCTCAAAGTCATTCCAGTTTGAAATTAACCATTCATCTTTCTTCCTTGAACCTCACTGAAGTTAACAGAAGAAGAATCATGCCTTGAAGATTCTTGAATCGTGCTATCCAAGTCCAGTTTTAGAGTTCTAAAAGTGAACTTCGTTCAGGTAGGAATATCCATCAAACTTTGCAACATAAAGCATCATTGCACTCTCCTCATCTCCTTGATCCTTGTGATCTTCACCATTTGCATTTTCATCAAGTATTGGGTGAGAAATTCATCAAAATCCTATTCGCTATTATTTTAGTTTTTTCCAAAATTCTCTTTACTCAGTGTAAATAAATTTTTCACGAGCATGTGGTTGAGATCGTCTTGAAGTGATGAATCCAAGGATACCACCCATTGCTATTGATTTTACAGTTTGAGAATCGCGTATGGAGGATTGTTGGAGGTTGAAGACGACCTATGAGTCTGTCTTCAAACCAATGAAAGCGTGACATGTAAATTTTTCAAACTGGATTCGGTGACTTTGTCTTACCGTGCACGCGTAATAGGAGCCCTTGGATCTGATTATTTTTGTGAGTCAGACTCGGTCCAACACGTGATATCTTTCCTTGTTTTATTTTTTAATTTAATTTTAATTCCTAATCCGGTGTGAAAACCAAGGAGGTCCATATCAAGCACAACGCGCCATGTCTATTGGATGTGATTACTAACGCGTTTTTACTATGATCAGATGATCCATATTTTTTTTGCTTTTGTTTTATTTTCTTATTTTATATTTTAAATGTTTTAAACTTCATAAAATCATATAAAATTCATTTTTGACTAAAAAATTATGAAAAATATTACAAAAATATTTTGTAATATTATTTTTCTGAATTTTATTTTTTATAATTTTATTTTTCAGATTTGATATTTTTTATGATTTTTCTCTTTTATTTGATGTTTTTAATTGTTTAAAAATACTTTTGACATATTTTTTTAATTCTGAAAAAATTATGGAAGGATCTAATAGTCATTTGACAAATATTGGTGAGCATATTTTTTAATACTATTTATGTATTTTGTCAATAAAGTCCAATTAAATAACCTAATTTCAAAATTACTTTTAATCCTTTTATTTGATTTTTTTTGTTTTCATTTTACTTTGCTAACTTTTGAATTTATTTTGGAGTCACAAATTTCCTCAATATCAATGGAATTTGGGTGTTGATAGGTCTTTTGACCAAATCCACCAAAATGTTGATTGATTTTGACGAAGTTAGACCTTATAATTTCATCTGATACAAAATTAACTTGAAAATTACTTCTTCTTCTCCATCTTATTTTTCTTTTGTTCCTATTCGGAAAAAGTGATCAATTGGTAGCATGAACTTTAATGTTCTAACATAAGCCCCAAAAGATGACTTGAACTTTGATCTTGGTTCAACACTTGTGGCGCTTGTCGTGTGGTCGCTTTGATTTCTAATCAAACTTCTGGCAAGTTTCCACTAACCTTGTCCATTTGAAATTCCCAATCATCTTTGATCAAGTGATGTGATAATTTCAAAACCGGTGATATACTTGACAAAAAACAATTGAAACTTGTCGTGTGGTCGCGTTGATTCTATCAAGCTTCTGGCAAGTCTTCATGCGTAAGTTTCAAGATGGTCACCTTGCTGATGACTAACAATTAACAATTTGATGATATACTTGACAAGTTTCAAGATGGTCATCTTGCTAACCTTTATTAATTATTTTTTTATTTTCCGCTCTTTACTTTCCGCATTTATTTTTTAGGGATCTTTATTTTTATGCACTTTATTTTTAGCATTTACATTTCATGCCATTTTTTCTTTGCTCATTTAAGCATTTTATTCTCTATGTCATTTTTTCTTTGCTCACTTGAGCATTTTATTTTCTTGTCATTTGGAATTTGCTCACTTGAGCTTTATTTTCTTCCCAAAACACTTAATAATTCAACTTAAACATAAAAAAACTCTTAATTGGACTTGGTTACTATCCTTGAGCTTGGAGTTTGATCTTTGGACCTAGGATTAGGACCTCTACCCCGGCTTGGAGATTTGTGTGCCCTTGGTGTTATTTTGCCTTGTCTGGTTATTATCTTTGTATGCAGGTTATTTCGTTATGCTCGATTAAGAGTGGATTTCCTCAAAATACAGTCGTTACTCTACCCATTTTTCTCAAGACAAGAATTCACCTAAAAGAATTGATTTATCTGAAGCTTGGTTTTTTTGTCTGGTTATTTGTTTCTTATATGGTAATCCAAAGGATGGGATATGGTATTGGCTCTTGATGCTAAATATTAGTCTTCTCACCCGGTTAGATCTTTCTTTACCCTTACCTTTTACTTTATGCACTTAGGTTAGCCTCTTCATCTCCTCCCCATTCTTTAATTTTTCAAAATCTTCCCTGTTTTTCAAAGGATTCTTGTTTTTCAAACTCGAACCGCTTTCATAAAACACTTGGACTTAGGTCCATGCATTTTCAAACTTCTTTTCTTAGTAAACTTTCAACTCATTTAATAATACTTTGACCTTTCTTTCATAAGACTAAAAAACACCTAACCTCATTCAAACTTTTTGAGCTCTTTGTGGCTTTTCTAAACTAACATTTTCTTAAAATCAACCAGAACAAAATTTTGGTCTTTTTTAGCTGAACTACTTGGTTTTGATTTCAACATTGCCCATTGTTGGTATGTAGGCCTGGAACTCATTGGACGTTCTATCAAACCAAAATTATAAAAAATACTTCTCTTCTCCCCCCACCATCCATTTTGTACATATACTCTCTTTTAGCACATATACAAATTTTCAAAAAGGTTTCTGCGGAGTATCGTAGATGCTTTGGGTGCCTAACACCTTCCCTTTGCATAACTAACCCTCGGTCCCTGATGTCTGATCTTTTTTTTATTAGTATTTTATTCACTCTTTTTCCTAGTCCTTTGGATAAAATAAAAGCGCGGTGGCGACTCTTTTGTTACTTTTTGAGTTAAGTCAATTAAGTAGCTTATACTCGCAGTTTTTGCCGCTACAGAAAAGTGGCGACTCTACTAGGGATGTTTGGCCTATTGCTGGAACATCTCTAAGTGGGTTGAACCTATTTTTGTTTATTTGTATATATGTGCTATATTGTTTGTATATATTGTATGCTTGTTTGTCTGGATGATTTTCTGGTTTTCAGGGGTGCTTGGTGATCTTCTTTTTGAGTCCTATACCCGGACTCAGGCAAACTTAAGATAGGACGGGAGATATAGTCATGTTAACTTTTAGGGAGTAATCTCGAAGAAGCAGACATGAGATCCCTCACTCAGTGGAGACCTCCTTGACTGTGGTATTTTGTTTACCGAGCGGTCGGGAAGATATGATTGCTTTCGACCTGAGAGTCCATGAAGCTGAGCATCCATAGAATCCTTAACTCATCCTGGCCTTTTTAGCGATAGTGTGGGGACTATTACGAAATTATCCGGAAGTAGTTGCGACGCGATACTGCATTCAGACGAGTTTCACCTAAAGGTATTGCTGATTACCGAGTGCATCAGGAAGTTGGTAGTATTAGATGGAGGGATGAAAACTATGGGGATTCCTTTTAGAACCTTGATTTACAGGTGACAAAGTTTAGAATACCTTGTGGGTAGTACCTTTTAACTCCATGCTCGTGATGTCAAACCTATGGACCCCCATTGTTTGTGATATTTGTGTGTGCTTGTTGCATCATGCATTCATGCACCCATATGCATTTTTTCAGACAGTAGTTCAACGAACTTAAAATTGACCTTTGCAAATATCTCAGGTATACTTTTGACCATGGATTATGGACATAGGAGGACTCGAAAATACAGTTTTAAGGAACCTAAGATTGAGGGACTGATGAGCTTGATTGATGAGATTGAGAGTCTAGAGGATTTTCGAAAGAAGTATGGGACTATTATACCTTTGATGAAGACGAAGATGAAGGATGGTTTTCTTTTCACCTTGGTTTAGTTCTATGATCCGTTATACCATTTATTCACTTTCCCTGACTATCAGTTGGTTCCTACCTTGGAGGAGTATTCTTATTTGTTTGGTCGACCTATTACTAGTGTTATTCCTTTTACTGATTTGGAGGAGGAGCCTAAGTATCATGAGATTGCTTCTTGTCGCACCCCAAAATTTACCCTCCCGTCATAAGTTTTTCTTGGATTTTTCTTGCAATGGTATGAGTTCAAAAATGTGGATTTATTGATGTCTTGGTTCTAAGTTAACTCGCCTCTTGGTTTGGTTTATATTTGAAGTTCCACATGTTTGAAATGAGTTGTAGTACAATGGTTGGAATCACGATCATGACTTTCTTGCTTAATTCATCTGGTGTTTTGAGTCAAATTTGGAGTTAAAGAGAACGTTTAGAATTTGAGTTTGTGGCGGATTATTTGATACATTAAGTTTTGATTCGTCTAAAAACTTATATGTTTATTTAATACAAGCAAGTCTGAAACATCTCATCATGCTTTATTCTTTTGTATCAACCAAGATTATTTCGAACGGTGGTTCAATTGATTCAAGAGGTTTAGAGCGAATATTTTGTGCGGGATTAAAGGTAGTAACTCAAGAATGATAATGCCGGGATTCATTGTGTTGGATTTCTTAGAATTCATAATTTATGGTGTTCATCATTTATTCCGTTTCAAATGCTTCACTTTGGGATTTATTTCAAATTCGTGATCTGTGCAAATATTTGATATTTGAGTTCTAGGCCAACTTTGTACAATGCAATTTTGTACGCCGTACAAAATAAAAGCTTGAATATTGTTTCGGGTTACTTCAATGTTGCGTCAGTTCTTGCGAGTTATACAAATTATGCCATTTGCAAGCATCAGTTCAAATTCTATTAAAATTCCAAATAATAGTTCAAGATTGTTACAAGTAATTTTACAAGCTCGACGTCAACTCGAATTACAAAATGAATTTATAATTGTATTGATTCTAAACTACATAAGAAATTGATTTGCTACAAGAATCTCAAGTTTCCTCCAAGCTTTCTTTCTTCACTACGGCTTCATCAGTGACAATCATCCGAGTCCATCCAAGCTTTGACAAAGCTGCTGCCCTGTCCGTGTTCTCTAAAATGTCCTCATTCATGTTACATGAAAAACAAGAGAAAAAAGTGTGGTTAGCAAGCAAAACATAAATGAAACAAAATGCGAAATTATCAGAGATTTGTTAACTGTTTTTCAAGAATCATCATTGGGTGTTTGGCGGGAATCAGGTTTAATGCTGAACCTCATAATCTCGAGCAAGATTAATCATCGGTGAAAAGAAACATTTACAAATCACGAAGGGATTCGGTTCACAAATAAGCCTAACTCGGGTTACTCATCATGGTTAGCGGTCTAATGATTCTAAGCAGGCAGCATCATATGATGACGGTTTAATGATTCTAAGCGGCAATGATTCTAA
Source organism: Vicia sativa (assembly GCA_021764765.1). NCBI lineage: Eukaryota > Viridiplantae > Streptophyta > Magnoliopsida > Fabales > Fabaceae > Vicia > Vicia sativa. The sequence goes on from CM038794.1 coordinate 184,637,461, forward strand.
CGGCCAAGCATGAATGATAACAATTATGGATTCCTAACGGTTCACGGATATATTCCAACGAGGCAATGGTTTCTAATTCCAACGGCTAACCAATGAAGTTTAATCCCAGCAGTTCACGGTTTACTAATCCCACAGTTCACTAATCCCAGACAGCATAATCAAGGTAGCGACAAGTAAGACAAAGGTTATGTTTATCGGCGAAATCAAGCCAACAACGAAATAAGCGGTGAAAAGTAAAATAAGCAATGCAAGCAATGTGTAATGGCATAGAAGAAGAAAAGAGTGTCTTCAAAGTCATTTTCACCCAAAAGTGAAAAGTGAAATAGAAATCGATCACCATTTTAGAAGGATATCCAAAGGCAATCGATATCGGTTGGGACGAGAAAAAAAAAGACAAGATATGATACCTATTCCATCGGTTTTAAGAGAACAAAGAGAGAAAAAAGCGCGAGAATGATTCATCAAAAGCACGGACCAAAAGCCAAACACGAGGCATCGGTTCAAATTTTTCTCTCAATACACAAGTCGAACCGAGGTTCGGGGGAGGAAGAACGATTTTGAAAAGCGTGTCATTCTCTGATAAAAACCGGTTCTAAGTCCCAAATCAAAAACCGAAAAACAAATTAACATTTCATCATCATCATCTTCCCAAAACCAAACACCCTCGAGTAAGGATTTGAAATACGTTACGAAATCGAGAAAGAAGAGGAGGAAAAAGTTTGGAAGGATCTCACCAGTGTAGCCGAAACTCTTCCTCACCCATCGTCTCCAAAGCCTAGCTTCGCATGATCGGGCGAATCGCAAGAGAAAGGTAGGGTTTGAGAACCCTTTTAGTTTATTCCATTCACAACACGTAACACAAACCACAATCGAAAAATCAAACAAATATTAAGCCCAAATCGGACAACATGCAATACGATTCGAGAGAAGAGAGAGCGATCGCGGTTCGAGAGAGAAGAGACGGATAGCGACGCCGTGAGAGAGGCGGCGGCGAATCGCGACCATGGTGAGAGAGAGGCAGAGCGGCATCGATGAGGGTCGAGAGATGAGAGGTGAGGTTTGAGTTCCAACGAGAAAGTGAGAAACACGATGAAGAACAGAAGAAGAAACACGGCGAGAGGCGCGAGAGAGACGAGTTCATTTCTTTGTTTTGGTTCCATTTAATTTTAATTTATGATTAATCATCTAATACTATCATTATATTTTAGTTATATTATTATTACTAATAATAACTATTATTATACTTAGCCAATATTTATCATTTTTCTTTTAACTCTTATTTGCTATTATTATCATTAGTTACTATTATTATTATTAACAATAACTATTATTATACTTAGCCAATAAAATACCTAGTATACCTCAAAGAAAAATATATCAAATGATAATTAGCTTAAGTTAGATTTTTATTCATAATAAGAAATTTCTAGTATTTTCTTTGTTTCCTCTGTATTAAACATCGACATACCGGTGTGCCACTACTTCCATGATTAATGCCGCATCACGCCTCATCGAAGTTTTAAAGGCTCTTTGGGCACTTTATTTGGGCCGGAGTATCTATCTCGGTTTTCTTGTTGCACGCTCAAATCCGCGTCACCGAGCTATTTACGAACCCATCTTTTCATTTAATTTATTTTCGTAAATAATATTTTGTGCGATGTATTAAATGATTATTGGATCGATAGTTTGTGTTTGATGATTTATCGATTAAATTATTAGTCGATTCTTCATCAAGCGAGAAAAAAATCGTCTCAATAATTATTTAAATTCCGATGTATTGTATGATATTTTGTACATTTATTTACTTATTCGGTATCTATTCACCAATGTACTTGCACACAACTAAATTAAAATCAATTCGATTTCATTTTGATTGGCTCATACGCCGATTTCTTAAAGGTTCTCATGGTTGGGGATGGGCATGGTCATCCTCACGAGATTAGTTAAAGCCCTTGTTGCTTTAATCGATCATAACCAAACAACATTGGTCTATATACCAATCACCATGCACGGGTCTCATGGTTGGGGATAGGAGCACCTATCCTCACGAGGTTAATCAAGTCCACATACTTGGTTAACCATAACCGCTTCCATTCCATCTCAGGCGTATCGAATACTTTCGCAATTAAAGTTCTAAACCCCGATCCAACGTCGGGTTTCTTTTCAAATAATTTCTTAAATAAATTTCTATCTCTCCTTGCTCCCGCATATGGTAGTCGATCCGATGTCGACCCTCGACCGTATGCTTGGTGTCTTTAATTGAATTTAATTAATGTGAACCATGTTTCACCTCACTTTTCTTAATAAAACTTTTGGGTAGAAAAAGATGATTCGGATGTTTACATCCACTCATCCGAGTAATTAGGGCGTTAGCCGTTGAGCGCTTATGGTCCGATACTTGTCTCCCGCATAAAAATAAAATAACTCATTCAAGCTCTTTTTATCGCTCATATGCGATCATCAAACTCTTTTCCGATAAAGAGTGTGCAATAGTCGTTTCAAACACAAACGAGGACTTAAGCTTTTCAAACAAACAAAACAAGTCCTAGTTCAAAGCATTTGAAACGTCTAAGCATACGATTTTTCTTATAAAAATCAACACAACAAACTTAAAACCTTTTAAGAGGAACTACAGAGTTTTGACTTTCCCATTGCACAAGGGAATATGTAGGCACACGGTTCAAAAACCGTGCCAAACTCAAAATAATAATAATCAAATTTATTTTCTTTTATAACTTAGAGATTAGCGAATGTACACACACGTAGAACTAAATGGGTCCCATCGAGTACGATGGATGTAAGAGTGCTAACACCTTCCCTTGCATAACTCTCGATTCCAATTTTGGTGAACCGTCTTATCCGTTGTTTGGGGTTTTATCTATATTTTCCCTTTCCTTTTGGAATAAATAAAATTAGGTGGCGATTTCCACGGTTTTCGAATTAAAAGATTTTTGAAAATCGAGTTGCTTGTTGGCGACTTCAACGGGAAGATTGACTAAGCGTGTCGACCTAGTTTGGTTCTTCATATGTGTGTTTATTTTCGCTCTCTTTTCATCACTCTTTTGTGTGTTTATTTTAGTCGTTTATTTCCTATCGCTTTAATTATTAACTTGTTGATATATTATTGTGTGTGGGAATGATGGATGGGACTATAGGAAAAGCCCACTACCAAGGCTATAGAACACATAAATTAGAGTGGTTGCGTAGTATTGATTTGCTAGGAAATGTCTTGTAAGTTGGTGCGAAGACCACACCTAGGGAGGTTCTTTCGAAGACATTATCGTCGGTTGCAAGTTATTTTGCATTGTGATAATGTTGTTAGAAGGATTTTTCCCTAGTTTTGACCTTTAAGGAAACCTAACTGTAGGTTTAAGAATGCTCAAATGAGGCGTTCTTGGATATATCATCTAATCACAAATTTATTTGCGGTGAAAATGATACACCTAAGTTGGGATCAATGATTTTGAGCACCCGTTCGGATCGATATTGAGGGTTACGTTTGTCGGATCGTTAGACACCTTTGTCTATTCGGTTAATCGTAACTCTCCCTCGAACAAATTCTCTTGAAAAACTTGGTAGCGTTGCAAGTATCTTTGCGATCGCGAGAATTTGTGTTTGTTGTATCAAAAATCCTAAGAACCAACCTTGTTTGGGGAATTGTTGGGTGAGCGTCGAAACCATGTCCGACCGTCCTTTTAAACCCTTATGCATTCAACTTTACATGTGATTTTGCGCATAACATCAATATGTATCGCATCACCTTGCATTCTTACATGCATTACCATCACATTGCATTCTTACATGCATTACCATTATATCGCATTCTTACATGCGTTACTATTACATTACATCGCATTCTGACATGCGTTACCATTATATTACATTGCATTCTTACATGCACTACCATTATATCGCATTCTTACATGCGTTACTATTACATTACATCGCATTCTGACATGCGTTACCATTATATCATATGACATTCTTACATGCATCACCATCATTGCGTTCTTACATCACCATCATTGCGTTCTTACATGCATCACCATCATATGGCATTCTTACATGCATCACCATCATCGCATTCTTACATGCATCACCATCATATGACATTCTTACATGCATTACCATTACATCGCATTCTTACATGCGTTACTATTACATTACATCGCATTCTGACATGCGTTACCTTTATATTACATTTGCATTCTTTAATGCATTATCATGCATTTCATTTTCACGAAAAGCTCATTTCATCTCTTACATCGGAAAGATCAAACTTGTCTACTCGACCGCGTTCAAAACTCAAGGATGTCTCGAGAGGACTATGGCGAGCTTCGGTGGTCGGAACTATTGAAGGCGGAAGTTAAGCACACGAAAAGTCGGATGAGTGCGGTCTTGGATCTCTTGCAAGTTGTGTTGAAAAGAGAATGCAACACCACACCAATCTCCAAGTTTGGTTCTTTGCTCTATCATCGATGTCTCCATGGGTCAAGGACATCCACATGTGGCGAACTCTCGATTCGAAATTCTCCTAGTATCATCCTCGACCATCATCTTGAGGATTCCTCGACAACAACAATTGCTTGCTCCCGATCGAAGAAGAAGGGACTAAATCGGTATTAATCCGCATTACTGCGATATGCTCAGCGGGATATTGACCAATCCGATATCATATTCTTGACTTTTGCCTTGCTTGGTTCGGTGGTGTCGTGATACCAAGGGAGTTGAAGCGATACCGGGGTTGCTAAAGCTTGGTTTGATGAGAGAGCTAAATGTGCTTTTCATGCGACTCTGCGGGACATGGCGAGAATTGTTCGACCTTCAAATGCCAGTTCAAGAGCTAATTGATGATAAGATTACATTTTCAAAGCAGAATGGATCGAAACTTAGACATTTTGCTTGCAAGTTCTAAACATAGCAATTTTGAGGAACTTCCAAAACTCATTGGGACAATTGCTTGCCAAAAGGAAGTTGAGACTTTGAAGAGTAGTGATGAAGTAGACCAGATGTTCACTTCAGAAAAGGTGGTAACCTTCAGCAAAGATGTCTCAAGTTCTGGCAAAGGAAAGTCAGTTGCAACACCAACTCATTATCCGCCGTTACCGTCTTTCAAGTCTTTGCATCAACAACTTTTGTCTGATCTTCCTCAACTTCAGAGTCAGAACCCTCAAAATCAAACTATGCCTCGGAATAATTTGGAAAGAAGGAATGCTCTTCTTGATCCAATTCCAGTGACTTACAGTCAACTTCTGCCATATCTGGTTCAAAGTTCATTGGTGGTTCCCAAGTTTCTTAACCCACCAAATTTATTCCCGCTTGGTTATGATCATAACGCGCGATGTGGATACCATGATGGAACAGTAGGACACTCGACAGAGGACTGCAATGCCTACAAAGCCAAAGTTCAACAGTTGATCGACCAGAAGTACTTGACTCTTCAAGGAGAGAATCTGTTTGTGAATGGCAACCCCGTACTCAAGTGAGCACCAAGCCTACTGAATTCATTTGAATCTACAAGTGAAGACAGAGCTCAAGTCTCCTCAACAATGACAATCTTGTATTTCTTGTACTGCATTTTCATGTGTATCTTGTTTAATTGTTTAAACTTTGTTTGCATGTAGAAACCTGTTTGTTTTCATCTTAATGCAATGAGTATGTTTATCTTGAAGTAATCCATTCGTTGTCACTCAATCCATTCGTTGTCACTCTTTAAATGACTTGCAAGCATTTTGATACCAACGTTACCAACTCTTTCGCCTAGGCAAAGATTGGAGGGAGGATGACGATGATTAAAAACGCCGGTCTCTAGTCGTATGCTTTCGGTAAAACCTTGCGATGATGTGCAGGCCTTGTTTCAAATCCCCAAACACCGGAGTTATAAGGAGATAGACCCTTGTTAACCCCGAGCCTTAGTAGGAGTTTCTTTTACATTCGAAAAACCCATCATTTTAACACGTGGGCGGGTAGTGTTGATTAATCGATCGGCGTTCAGAACTCATCAAGAGTGTGCATTTAAGGATACAACAATGGCTATCCTTCAAAGGTTGAGAAGGTCAAAACCACGATATTCGACCCCATCTATCAACAATGTGCATCAAAGAGGATGATACCATGTTGGGTATCTCTCGCACATCGAGAAAGGTCAACGAGATAGCGACACCATAACGATTATCCCTCATCTACCCAAGGACTCAGACAGTCACCATCATTTCTAACAAATCAATGATTGTGTAAATCCACGACTTGTTCAAAAAAAAGATGATTATGAAAAAAGACAAAAAGCCCGCTAAGTCGGAACTTAGTAATAAGTCGCTTAGGCAAAAGTCGAGCAAAGAAAGAAAATCTTGAAATGCATTGTCAAAGAAGATTTTTCAACAAAGAACAAGTTGTGTGGTCAAATACCAAAGGCAAAATGTGAGTGACTGTCGTGTCCAAAAAACCTCGTATCGGTTCCTCAACCACCATAACTCCTCTCGATAGATGAGTGCTCGTATCAGGATAGTTGAACTCAGGGCTGAAGGACATCATGGAGAATGGGTGGGCACCAAATATTTTGAGCCTAAAAATCCTTTTTTTCTAAAAACCCGTGAACCAGACCACGTTATAACCCTCAAAAGTCCTAATTGAAGCATGGGTTAATTCAAAAGCATATAACGAAGAGATCGCGTTTACCTGACTCCTACAGTGTGTGCTAAGTACCTGTGTTGGTATCATATGCTCGTCTTATCTTTCAAAAAAGAAAATTTTCAGTGTTGCACTCCAAAAGTGTTTCACAAACAAAAAGTCATGTTTTTCATACAAAACTTCAAGACGCATAAATGTTGCATTATATTGTCATAACAAACATTCTTCTACATGTAAAACATTTGTTTGACATTGAAGAAGTTCTCATAATGAACATCAGTGAAGAGTTTAACTCTGTCCAAAGAAGAAAGACTTGATCGTCTCTTTGTATCAAGGGGCAGGACGCCAGGGACTCCTTCGAGCATATCACAGGTTGCCTTCTCAAGATTCTGTTAATTTGGAGGCAATCAAATGAAATTCAGCTCCTCGAATTTCGCCAATCCGGGGCAAATCTTTAAAGAGCAATCATCAATTGAGTTAGTCCTTCTCAAAAGAGCATTTAGCCTGGGACAACTGTCATTCCATGTTTCAGTCAACTTGAAGCAATCACCTCGAGACGGGAAAATCTCTCTAAGGCTATAAAGTGGGGGCATTTCACTCCGATCTCCGCGGAACTAATCGTTTAGTTCAAATCGATTCGAAGCGAATACTTCGACACATTGAAGCCTTCAAAAAAAAAAAAAAAAGGAGAGCTCTTATTCCATCAAGTTAGTTGCTCACATGTTGTTGATCTGAAGCAGTTGCCTCGTGGCAGTAAAGCTCTCTTAATTGGAGCAAGTGTTCATTCAAGAATCAATCAGTCTGAAGCAATTACTTCGAGACGTAGAAGTCTCTCTAAAGCTCGTCTTGGAGCAGGTCTCCCCTATGTTTGCATAACTCTTTATTCAGATACGGTCGATCGGAGGAAACCACTTGAGACGTAGAAGTCTTTCCAAGACTCATTCTAAAGCAAGCTTGCTGAAAAGATTCATTTAATCTGAGGAAACTACTTCGAGACGTTGGAGCCTCTCCAATGTTCATCCTGGGGCATGTCGTCCATCTATGCAAAGTCCATCACTCTGAGATTCGGTAAATCTAAGGAGGTTGCTTTGAGATGTAGAAATACCTCCAGAGCTCATATCAAGGCATGATAGTCCCATATCAGAATATCCAGTTCCTTTGAAATACTAATAATCAGTAAAGTGTTGCGTCAGAACATAGGATGCCGGGGCACTCCTTTTCGGGAAATATTTTTAGAAGGTCTACCAGACCGGGGCATATTGAGATTCTGAAGCGCAAAGTCTAATGCAGCTGCATTCCCACGCATGGGGCACGTCTTTAATCATCATTATCTGGTCAACTCAAAAGTTTGCTATTCTTCTTTCTACAAGAATTAGCATTGCAGCCCTTCCAGCGGCAATTCAACATGTGGAGCTTGGTCAATCATCGTGTTGTGCCATGTTCTTTTATCCTCCGGACTAACGGTGTCGAGGATTCAGTTTGATAGCCAGTGCATTAACCAGTATATTCATGCATTCATTCATTCATGCATTCATATCATATACTACATAACACCTTCATTCATAAACCTCAGCCAGGACTCGGGTTATTCCAAGATCGGTTATTGATTGTTCTCAGCAGAATCATAATTTGAAGACTATTTTGAATGAAAAATTTAGTTCTTCCGATCACAAGTTTGAGGGCTCGACCATAATTGGTCTACAACGATGATGATTCTTGAATCGAATCTATTCTAGAGTGATCGGGTTTCCCCAAGCGAACTCTTGTATCAATGGACCTTCTTTACAAGGTTTCTTTTAAAAGTACCCCATTACGAGCAGAAGACTGTTCTCAAATGACAATCTAGCCTGTCTCCCCAGTGCCAGGTGAATGCTTGGGTGAAGGACAATCGACAATAGTGTCAACTCCCCAATGAAGTCTCTTCCCCAGAGAATCGATTGATCATCCCCAGTGAACTCTTATGACAACAAGATCGTTCAATTGAATTCCCCAGTGATGTATTCCTTCTCTCAACAGTATCAGGAAATCATGCATCATTTGCATTAGAAAAAAATCATCTCATGCATATCATACTCATGCATTAGCTTCGGCTATTTGTTTTGCAGGTTTTCAACGAAACGTAGATATCCTCGTAAGGATCAAAATTGAAGGATTAGTTCTCGAGATAAAATTATCCTATTCTCCCCGGCCTGAAGTGATATACTTGTATGGATCTTAACAACCGATGGTTTCTCCAATTGAGATGTTTTCCCAGTAACGGTTCTCTCTTTCGGATGGACTCTAATGTCGACAAAATTATTCAATAATCCCGGTGAATTTTCCACATGGTTTTCTTCTGAAGTTTCCCAGTGACTTATTTCTCTCCCAGTGAATCTCCTTGAGAAAGGATTACTACAACATTATTCTTGGTATTTTCAAAGATTTCTTTCGGATAAGAATCTTCTCGGCAAATACTATTGGCGATGGCTTCCACAATACTCTCCGAGTTGTTCTCGAGAAAATTACATCAAACTTACGTGCGTTTATTTCCCGATGAGTTATCAACTACTCAACAAATAAATATCCACCCGGGATGTTTATTCAAATCTCAAGATATTTCTCCAACTCGGGCGTTGATCTACATATCCACTTGCTGGCGCATTGTCCATACAATGTCGACAAATTGAAGCTCATTACCTAGAAGTTTTTCGATCACGGTATTTGAATCGATTCTTATCAACGGTAAAGCTATCTGCATACAAATTGAAGATCTTGTCAACTCGAAGTTGTTCAACATGTCGTACATGTTCGGTAAATCTCATCAATGAAATGTCGGAAACAAGATTTACCGACTTCATAAACATCTATATCACGCCGGTGTGCTGAATATTGTTATGTTTATCCCCAGAGAATTGTACTCTCAAGTGCGCTACTGATTTTGTTCTGCTTGTAACTCGGAAGTTACACGGTCAAAGACATTCAGCATGCCATGGCTCCTCGCACTTTCGTGCACCAACAATTCCGATATTGTTCTAGCCGTATATTCAGAGAACTCTTTGTTAAGTTCTCAATCATGTCAATCAGGGAACTCTTTGTTAAGTTCCCAATCATGTCATTTCAATTCTGTTTAAGGTCTCCAGGTAGTCCTTAGTTATCAGAGAACTCTTTGTTAAGTTCTCAATCGTGTCATTTTTCAATTCTGTTTAAGGTTTCCAGGTATTCCTTAATTCAGAGAACTCTTTGTTAAGTTCTCAATCATGTCATTCAGAGAACTCTTTGTTAAGTTCTCAATCGTGTCATTTCAATTTCTGTTTAAGGTCTCCAGGTAGTCCTTAGTTCAGAGAACTCTTTGCTAAGTTCTCAGTCTTGTTGATCAGAGAACTCTTTGTTAAGTTCTCAACCATTTCATTTCGATTCTGTTTAAGGTCTCCAGGTAGTCCTTTGTTCAGGGAACTCTTTGTTAAGTTCTCAGTCATGTCAAATTTTTCAAATTTTGATTGTTTTTCTTTTCGCTTGAGAAGTTCGTTTCTCTTCTCATAGCATTTTCATTAAAATTGTTGTAAAACTCATTTCGGTTACACAGTTATCCCCAGTGTTGTTAAAATCTCCTAGCTTTTGTGTTAAAGCATTCCGTTAATGCTTAGTAAGTTTTCTCTTCAAGCGTTTTTCTTGGCTCCGTAGTCAAGATTTGTTATATGTTTTCTTTCGTGGCTTTGGTCTCCCGCGTAGGGCAAATTTTCGGGGTTCTCTAGTATTCAATCCTCTTACACCTTGTACGTTCGAAAATTGTCAATCTTTCTCACTTACCAGGTCTAAGATGATTGAATAGGGGCAACTGTCGCACCCCAAAATTTACCCTCCCGTCATAAGTTTTTCTTGGATTTTTCTTGCAATGGTATGAGTTCAAAAATGTGGATTTATTGATGTCTTGGTTCTAAGTTAACTCGCCTCTTAGTTTGGTTTATATTTGAAGTTCCACATGTTTGAAATGAGTTGTAGTACAATGGTTGGAATCACGATCATGACTTTCTTGCTTAATTCATCTGGTGTTTTGAGTCAAATTTGGAGTTAAAGAGAACGTTTAGAATTTGAGTTTGTGGCGGATTATTTGATACATTAAGTTTTGATTCGTCTAAAAACTTATATGTTTATTTAATACAAGCAAGTCTGAAACATCTCATCATGCTTTATTCTTTTGTATCAACCAAGATTATTTCGAACGGTGGTTCAATTGATTCAAGAGGTTTAGGCGAATATTTTGTGCGGGATTAAAGGTAGTAACTCAAGAATGATAATCTTAGGGATTCATTGTGTTGGATTTCTTAGAATTCATAATTTATGGTGTTCATCATTTATTCCGTTTCAAATGCTTCACTTTGGGATTTATTTCAAATTCGTGATCTGTGCAAATATTTGATATTTGAGTTCTAGGCCAACTTTGTACAATGCAATTTTGTACGCCGTACAAAATAAAAGCTTGAATATTGTTTCGGGTTACTTCAATGTTGCGTCAGTTCTTGCGAGTTATACAAATTATGCCATTTGCAAGCATCAGTTCAAATTCTATTAAAATTCCAAATAATAGTTCAAGATTGTTACAAGTAATTTTACAAGCTCGACGTCAACTCGAATTACAAAATGAATTTATAATTGTATTGATTCTAAACTACATAAGAAATTGATTTGCTACAAGAATCTCAAGTTTCCTCCAAGCTTTCTTTCTTCACTACGGCTTCATCAGTGACAATCATCCGAGTCCATCCAAGCTTTGACAAAGCTGCTGCCCTGTCCGTGTTCTCTAAAATGTCCTCATTCATGTTACATGAAAAACAAGAGAAAAAAGTGTGGTTAGCAAGCAAAACATAAATGAAACAAAATGCGAAATTATCAGAGATTTGTTAACTGTTTTTCAAGAATCATCATTGGGTGTTTGGCGGGAATCAGGTTTAATGCTGAACCTCATAATCTCGAGCAAGATTAATCATCGGTGAAAAGAAATCGCTTATTTACAAATCACGAAGGGATTCGGTTCACAAATAAGCCTAACTCAGGTTACTCATCATGGTTAGCGGTCTAATGATTCTAAACGGGCAGCAAGCATCATATGAGGCGACGGTTTAATGATTCTAAACAGGCAGCAATGATTCTAACAGGCAGCAAGCATGAATGATAACAATTATGGATTCCTAACAGTTCACAGATATATTCCAACGAGGCAATGGTTTCTAATTCCAACAGGCTAACCCAACAGAAGTTTAATCCCAACAGTTCACAGTTTACTAATCCCACAGTTCACTAATCCCACAGACAGCATAATCAAGGTAGCAGCAAGTAAGACAAAGGTTATGTTTATCAGCAGAATCAAGCCAACAACAGAAATAGCAGAGCTGAAAGAAGTAAAATAAGCAATGCAAGCAATGTGTAATGGCAGCAGCATAGAAGAAGAAAGAGTGTCTTCAAAGTCTGTTTTCACCCAAAAGTGAAAAGTGAAATAGAAATCAGTCACCATTTTAGAAGGATATCCAAAGGCAATCTGATATCAGTTGGGACCAGGAAAAGAAAAAGACAAGATATGATACCTATTCCATCAGTTTTAAACAGAACAAGAGACAGAAAAAAGCAGCAGAATGATTCATCAAAAGCAGGACCAAAAAGCCAACACGAGGGCATCGGTTCAAATTTTCTCTCAAATACAAGTCAAACCGAGGTTCGAGGGGAGGAAAACGATTTTGAAAAGCGATATCATTTGTCATACCCCAAATTTGCCCTCCATCTACTCAAGAGATTTTATACACCCATACTCAAGGATTCCTCAAGAGTTGATCAGACAAACTCTCTCCTAGACAATCAACCCAAACTAGGATTTGGTATCTCTCAAGTCAAGATGAGTTTCCAACATCTCCAATGACCTTCATGCCTCCTCATATGCTTCAAAGATTCTCCATGTCAATTTTCAAGCCTCAAGTCAAGTTTCCTCGACAATTGCTCGGATGGATGAAAATCGAGTGTATTGGACAAAAGTCAGCTGTGGTCAACATACAGTCAAAACTTCGATTTTGGTCAACATCCTCATTTTGAAGTTACATTCATCATTTGATCAAGAGTTGATCATGATTCATCAAGAAAACTCAAGATTTGCCCAAAGTCAAACTTTCTAAATTAGGGTTTCTAGATGAAAAGTCAATGAACTTTGTTGATCATAACTTTCTCATACTTTCTCGAAATTTTTCCACCACCTCTTGTTTTGAAGGAAATTCAATTCTCTACAACTTCATGTCTCACAAGAATGTCCAAAAATGCTTCATTTGAGAGGTATAGCTCAAAACATTCTGGTCATTTTCAAAGTCAACAAAAGTCAACTTTTGTTTTGAAGATATTTTGAGCATGGTAACTCAATTGAGATGAGACCAAAAACATTGGTTAGAGGACTCTTAGAGCTTTCAAAAGTCCAAGAACTCTCAAAAATGTGGAAAATTGAGCAAGTTGCACCATTCACAAGTTGGGCAATTTTGAAAGAATGCACAAAGAGAGATACTTCAAAAAATCAAATCTTTTGCAAATGGGCCTATCTTTTCTTCATCCTAACTTGTTTCTCAAGCAATTAGGAATATCCAAGCCCAATGCCACGAATTTTTGGTTTATTTTTCTATTTAATTTGGAATTTATTCATTTAAATACAAATTAAATTCAAAAATAAAGTATAAAATCAAAATTAATTGAAAGATTGATTTTTATTCTTTCCTTGATGTCCAATTAACTCACAAATGCTAGCCAAATCAGAATTGAAGCAAAAAAGGCAAGATTGGATTGAAATTGATCAAATTTGAAAATTTGATTATCATTGATTATTGATCAAATCTTTCCAAATTCAATCTCAAATCCTTCCAGTATATATACACAATGCATATCAATCAAAAGAGGACGAAAGAATTGCTCCAGAACCCTAGTTTCAAACTCAAAAATCCGTGCCTCTCAAGCAAAGTGTAGACCTAGTTCCAGCCACTTTCAATCGCATTTGAGGATTCCATTGCATTCCTTGGGTTGTTCTGAAGCAGTCCAGACCTTTACATCATCCAAAAGCATCAAGAAACACATAATCCGAATTTGGTTTGTTCATGTTTTTCTCAAAATCGATTTCCGTTATTCATGCATTTTTAACATGATTCGTTGTTGTTTTTGTGATTAGAATGAAGGTTACAAGCTTTTTGGGCAGGTTAATTGCATTTCCATGGCTTAGAACGAGAATCACCATAGTTAGGGTTTTCGGCCTCGATTTAGGGTTTCTCTATACAGGAAAAATTGGACCATGAGACCTATACCATTGCATTCGGGACGACATCTGGAATCGGACCATGGTTTCAAATATAATTTATATTATGTGTATTGCATTTTGTGTATTAGCCAGGGACATAGCGTCGAACAAAAGCCGACGCTGGATTTTCAAATATTCAAATCGGAGAAGACGATCGTTGGCGCGGAGACGAGGCAAGTGGGAAAGCGACACCTGTTATAACGCACTCACTCCGGACTTCAAACAGTGATGTACACATGGCGTAGTGGTCAGCGTGTTGGACCTCAAGGTTTCAGCTTCATGTCCTCAGTTCGAATCCCCCCAGGACCATTTGGTTTTTTACACTTTTCCAAAACTCTATTTTCATATTTTTTCTTTAATTTCTAATATTTTCATTAATTTTAATTATTTTCATGATTTTTATTCTGCATTTAAAAAAATTACCAAAAATATTTCCTTTTTACATTATTTTCATAAAAATCTTTATTTAATTTATAAAATTAAAAAATACCTTTTTGCATGCATATTTATTTTTATTTTGATTTTAGCATTTAAATCACCGTAAATTAGTTTTTAATTATTAAATCTTTTCCAAAAAATCCCAAAAAATTATTATAGCTTATTTATCTTATTTCCAGCATGCATAAATTTTCTCATATTAAAATTTGCATTTTTTCTAACATTTTTTCTCTTATTTCAATTTCATCATATTTCCCAATTTTCTTATTCTTTCACAGGTTGCTCCGATTCGGACGTTTTTTCTTTTATCATTTTATTTTTCCAATAATGTAACTGCTCATGGGATGTAATAGTTTAATTTAGGACTTTTACTTTCCGCACTCCTAATTATGTATCTGCCCCAAAGCCATGTAATAGCGTAGGTTTATCTTTCCGCACTTTTACATTCCGCATTTTACTTTCCGCACCCTTATCAATTGCTAGTAATTAGGCGTGTATGGCAAGATAATAATTGGACATAGCTCACACTAATTTCAAGATAAAATATCCGAATTTGACACACTTCTTTCACACACGCACCTTAGGGTAATTCTCTCGATGCCTTCGATTACAAATGGTCATGTCCCTCGAGCGTAGAGGTATTCTAGCACGTTGCCTTCAAACAAATCATCATAGTCCCTTCGATACAAAGATCATAAGACCCACGATGTCGCCTCCGAATACATGATCTTGACCCTCGATTGTCGCCTCGAAAATGATGATAGTCCCTTGAATGTGCTAGGATACTTCCTACAAGTTGCCTTCTATGACCATCCGATGTCCCTTCGATTGTCCGCTTACATCCAGCGAATGGAGCTACCTACTAACTAATGGTATGGCTAGCGCTATTCTCAAGGAATGTAGAAGTACAACAAAGCGACCAATTACGAGTGGGTAAATAAGTCTCTTAGTTGCTTGCTCTATCAAATGCTTTTCACTACACACTCTTTTTCAAAGTTCAATTTCTTTTCAAAATAAGACATTTCCGAACACTTTGTATACACTCCTACATGAGTCATTACAAAGTCAAAGCGAAATGCCTTTTTTTTCAAAACATCTTTGTCAAACACACAAAGCAATTTTAAAAAGTTATCTAAGAGCAACTAAGAGCCCGTAGAATAAACTGCGGATGGAAAGGGGTGCTAATACCTTCCCTTTTCATAACCATTCTCCCGAACTCAGAATCTAACGAAGGTCTTTTTCTGTTACTTTTACCTTCCCTTAATTGGATAAAAATAAAAGTCGGTGGCGACTCTTGCTATCCGCACATTTGGATACAAAAATCCTACAAAGTCGAGTTCACCGTATCACAGAACTGGCGACTCTGCTGGGGACATACACCCAAAAGAGAGAATTGCCTTAGGGATTTCTAGATAACATTTACTGCTTTTTGTTTGACTTGTATGCTTTATCTTTAAGGGTTGTTTGGGTATTATATTGTTGGGGGATCCTACACCCGGATCCGGGTTTCCTTTTAGGTAAGTAGCATTAGATCATCGCGACCGTTAGGCGTATAACTACTGCGGTCAACATGATGGCTACGTTAGCGTGACACTTTGGTTGCCCGATACTCTTCATTCCCAAGTTGAAGAAAGTATTTGGCTTCTGCGTGGTGTCATCAGCGCTAACTAAACTTTTAGAACCTTAATTGACCCATCTTGGCCATTAGAAGGTAGTGAGATGGCGGCTTTGGTGTAGACCGAGGTTGGTTGATACTCGATGCTACGCTCATTGAGATCAGACTTTTGGGACATTTCGATCGACCACTTGGCGTCGTATTGAAATAGCGCCTCGAGAAAGATCGATGATGTGAGATTCCTAGAACCGGTTACTATTATAGGACGGGATGAACCAACTCAAACTTTTGGTGGGGTAATCACCTATACCTCATGCAAGCCTTAAACCTAGGCTCATTGTGTGAATTGTTTGTGTGTGCTAAACATGACATCATGACATCATTCGCATTGCATATCATTTCTAACTATTTCAAGGACCTAAGGATTTATCTTTGCTCTTTTTGTAGGGATTATGGCTTCTAGAAAGACTATCGAATCAACTTCATGGGTATCCCTTCTCGACTCAAAAATTGGTTTGAAATTCCGACCATGCTCAGTTCATCAAAAGACATGGTTATCTACTTGACTTGGTTATCTCCGGTTTTGAAGAAGATATGATGCATGTCTATTCGGTTCTTTGATCAAAACACCATTGCTTTACATTTCAGTTATCGGTTGGTTCCTACCTTGAAGAGTTCTCTAAGCTACTTGGGATACCTATTCTCGACCAAATGCCATTCACGGTTTGGAAAAGGTTCCTAAGTTCGAAGACATCGCATCCGCCTTACACCTTAAGCTCGGATATTGAAGCCAATTGGGAAACTAGAAGTGGAGTTAAGGGTTTACTTTCAAGTTCTTAATCAAGAAAGCGAGAATTCCTCAAAGTTATGAGTTTCCATGCATTTGAGAACATTGTGGCCTTGCTAATTTATGGTTTGGTTCTATTCCCAACTCGGATCAATTCATAGATGTCAATGCCATCAAATTGTTTCTTACCCAATCCGTGCCTACCTTACTTGGAGACATTCTACATTCCCTCCACTTTTCGTACTACTAAGCGACAAGGAACTCTCATGTGTTGTATCCGTTACTTTCAAGGTGGTTTATTTGCACCTTCCTCCATCGTTTTGAAGAATGAACAAAGGTTGAGATGGTCTCAAAGATTGATGTCACTCTCTCATTCGGATATCCGTTGGAATCTTTTCTCTCAAAAGGATTTCACATTCATTGGCGTTGTGGAGAATTCCTAATGTACCACTACTTGGTATAAGGGAGGTATTACTTACAACCCTTCTCTAGCTCTCGTCGGTTTGGTTTTGCTCGAAGAGATGGTCCACATGATATGCTTCTCCAAGATGTTGTGTTCGACTACAATCACGATCTCGAATTAAGCGAAGGTTTATACATGCTTGGGGCATGGTAAAGAAGGCGATACCAAGACTTTGGGGCACCGAACTCCATTCCTTGGGAACCTTACCTCAAATGGGTGCGAGCTCGAGCTCAAAACCTCATGATGCCATTCACTTTGTTTTACCGGTAATTATGGAACTGTTGCTATAGGTGGCGTACCTATCTTGTTCTCCATCGACATGCCTACGATTTTGAAGACTTGAAGAGATCACGGATTCACTTAAAGAAGAAAGGGATACCTTTGAAGCTCGATGCTATGCAAGCGAGAAGAAAGTTCTAGAGTTAACCAAGCTACTTCACGAGGCGAAACATCAACGCTTACATCGGCACCAAGAGGCGTCCATGGGAGACTTAGAGCTTTAGGATGTTTATGTTTTCTTTTATTGTTTTGAACTATCTCTTGTACTTAAAAGAAAAAGAATAATAAAAGAAGTACTAATAAATGTTTGCTCATTGCTTGTTTAACAAATTTAAATCTCTTAGGTCCTTGAAAACATTGCATTGCATTATAAACATTACATATCATAGCATAACATTGCATCACGGTACATTGGAGATTGGTTTTCTCATTTGCTCGCTATTTATTTTAGCGAAATGGCTCTTGAGCAGTATCAAAGATCTCCGAGCTCGAATGCTCGGTTTGTGATGTTTACCACTTGGTCCAAGGCCAAGATCGAAGAAGCTCATCAACAAGAAGAAGAAGGTTGTTGGTCTCCTCAACATGGGTAGATGTTTCAAAGGGGTCCTAAGGTGGTCGGTCGTATTGAGCTCTCGAAGGAAGTGTCCATACCGAGGGAGTACTAAGGGTGATGAAGGTGAGCGCGTGAACCAAAGAAAGGAGGAGAGGATCGATCGATTATAGCCAACACTCACGAGGAAGATGACAAGTATAAACAACTTGAAGATCGTCGAATCTTGTGGAAAATTTGAAAATGTCAAATTGAACTTTGATGACCGAGTCTTGTTCTGGTGTGGTGATTCCTCCCAAGTTCAAAGTTCCTACTTTTTCCAAATATGATGGCATGTCTTGCCCTAAGGCATTTGAAGTCCTATGTCGGAAGATCAACCCCTTGATGGCGAGAAAGTTGTGGATGCACTATTTTCAAGAAAGTTTGTCAGGAACTCGGTTGGAATGGTACTATCAATAGAGAACGACCGTATCCGTACTTGGGTGACTTGGTGATGCTTTCTGAGACAATATGAGTACAATCTGAATTGACACCCACTCGCATGCAACTACAAAGCATGTCTATGGGTCGTGACGAAGTTCAAGGAGTATGCTCGAAGTGGAGAGATTTAGCGAGAGTTCAACCACCCTTGTCCAATAGGGAGTTGGTTGATATGTTCATGGGAACAACAGCGGCCCATTCTTCAATCATCGATTGGAAATTCTTCATCCGGATTCACGAGTTGATATTGACGGAGCGCATGAAGGGTATTAAGAGTGGAAAGATTCGGTAGAGACATCTTCAAATCTTTGAAGAGATCTTTTGGTACTAAGAAAGAAGCCAATCTGTGTATGGTCAGAAAAGCCGAGCCAAGACCGATCGTGCTCAATCGTAGGGCGGTTGTGATCTCGATCCTACATCGGCACCTCCTCGAGACGGTAGCGTAACGAGCAGCGCCCGAAGGCGGTTCTGAAGATCAACATGCCTTTGTCGCAAGCCTTGCAACACATGTTGAAAGCGGTGATAACCTTGAGGATCCTCCTCGAATGTCAACACTTCCTCTCGAGTACAATCCAAATGCTAAGTGTGCTTACCATTCCAACAGCCGAGGCACGACAACGACAATTGTTGGGCTCGAAGAACAAGATTCAAGATATGATTGAAGCTAAGCAGTTGAGTTTGATCCTCTGTTGAGACTCGAATGTGATCAGCGCCTATGCCTAACCATGACAAGAGTTCCAATCTTTGGTGACGATACTTATGTTTTAGCATAGATGACTTGACCATCCCTCGATGTTTAAGAAGAATCATTGCAAGCGGTGTCAATCCGGATGCCCGAGAGAGTTGTCGTTGGTGCTCGTGCACTTTTGATGGTTGTGCTTGGTTGAGAAGGCGTGTTCGGTGCATGATGGATAACGTGAGATACTATTTACGAAACCACATGCGTGTGTGAAGAAATGTCTAAGTTGAAGATTGACAATGCGAGCGAAGCTGTACCATCTGTGTGGATACCTTGGGGCAGCCAAGTGGAAAGTATGATTACATGGTGAAGTACGTCCCGATAGTTACAAGATTCCTATTGAAGATGTTAAGGCGACCGGATGGGGTGACGATTTCCGAAGACTATCTTGATGTTAACACTATAAGGATTTCCTCTGCTGATTCCGTGCCTAGAGTGGCACCTCTCATTATCACTTCTCCAAGGCCGTTCCATATTCCTCGACAAGGCTATCCCTTGGAATTATGGGTGATGTTTACTATCATGGTGTCAAGCAAGATCCTCGACAATTGAAGATCTTCTGCTGAAGTTTCTATTCGACATTGACAACATCACGGATCGATAAGGTGACCCGAACCGGAAGGGTATTCTCTCCGAGATCTCTCCTCCAAAGACACCGCGACTCCAGCTTGCATTCCAGCTACTCAATCAATATCCCACTAGAGGAAAGAACCATAACTCATCTGCTCAACGGAAGTACCAAAGGAAGTTCGAAGACACCTCAAACAAGAAATGGAGGAAATTCGAAGATCATCAAGAAGAGTGATTACAATGTTGTGGAACAATTAGGACAGACTCGTCCAAGATATCCATGCTCGCTTTGCTCTTATGCTCGAGGCTCATGCTAATGCCTTGGTGAAGTTTACGAAGAATGCTCATGTGCATGACACTACTCTGACCGTTCGAAGTTTGTATTGCTAGCACTGGCCAACAACGGCCTAGGCTTCTCGATCTTGATTTGACTCCTTAGGAAAGAAACATAACAAGGCCTTGCACATCTCCATTGAATGCAAAGGCACTACATTATCTCATGTTACGGTGGATACGGTTACTCTGAATATCCTTCGAAATTGTTTTGATCGACTTGATGTCGAAGGGTTGGTTCGAGACCCGGTGACATTATCGTGAGAGCTTTTGATGGTTCTAAGCGCCGATGCTTGGAGAGCTCACTCTGCATTAAAGTCGGTTCCCGACTTTTGACTCTACTTTCTTTGTCATGGACATCCGTCCAGCTTATTCTTGCCTACTTGGACGCCCTTGGATACATGGGGCAGGCGCTGTTACCTCTACCTTACATCAGAAACTGAAGTACCCGGTGAAAGGGAAAGTTGTTACAGTGTGTGGTGAAGAGGAGTACATGGTCAGTCATCTACAGTCATTCCGCTATCTCGAGATGGAGGGTGAATTCTTCGAGACTCCCTGTCAAGCTTTTGAAACAATACCCAGAGTCATGCCTGTTGACTCTCCCGTCACTCCTGAAGTTACACAAGTTCCGCCTAGGATGGCCTCTCTGAAAGATGCTCAAGCTACTGTTGAACAAGGAGGTAGTGCTATTTGGGGATAGCTCCCTAATCTTCCTTTCAAATTTGACAAGACTGGTTTAGGCTTCTCCATCAAGGGTCGAAGATGATACGCCGCGAACGTGCCGCCAACTTCCTTCCGCATCGGCCAGTGGAATCCATGCTATAGAAGGCGACAAAGGCTTCGACATCGGCAAGTGGATCTTCCCAACTCGGATCATGGGCTCGCAATTGGAAGGCGAAGCGTCATACCAATCTCCTTTAGCCAGAGTAATTGCTTTTGTTTTATTTTGCTTTTCGTATTTCTTTATGTTTGAACAATAAACTTTGAAAGCACGGTGCCTTGCGGGCGTCATGGTTCGTTCGCGAGGGTTTTATCATCGTTTGCGTATTTTCATTCAATAAATTCGTTGGACTTTTGCATTCAATTGTTTGTTTTCTTTCATTTACTTTATCACCCTTCAAAAGCTATGTGTTCTTACACACCCACGTGATACTGCGAATCACTCGAATCTAGTTAATAAACTATGCTAGTGCTAAATATGACTTGATAATCCGATCTACCAAGCCGAATGAGGAAGATTGTGAAGTGCCGGGAGAACTTGCGAGCTACAGAAGAGCGAATTATACTGACCACGAAGAGCAAGTTGAGGTTGTGAATTTGGGTCTTGACGAAGAGAAAAGAGATCAAGATAGGAGCGGGTCTTGAGAACATGTTAAAGAAAGGTTGGTTCAGATGCTACGAGACTATATTGAGGTTTTGCTTGGTCATACGAACATGCGGTTTAGACATTGATATTGTGGTTCATCGATTGAGCAAAGGAAGGTTTTCTCGGTGAAACGGAAGGTTCGTCGCATGCGTCCTGAAATGTCAGAGAAAATCAAAGCCGAAGTTATGAAGCAGTTCAACGCCGGTTTCTTAGCTGTTACTTCCTATCTACAGTGGGTTGCTAATGTGGTGCCCGTACCTAAGAAGGATGGCAAGGTACGAATGTGTGTGGATTACAGAGATCTGAACAAAGCGAGTCCGAAAGACGATTTCCCACTTCCTCATATTGATGTTCTGGTACAACACCGCTCAGCATAAGGTTTTCTCCTTCATGGATGGTTTCTCCGGTTACAATCAGATCAAAATGGCTCCCGAAGACATGGAAAAGACTACCTTCGTTACACAGTGGGGCACTTTCTGCTACAAGGTTATGCCGTTCGGAGAAAACGCAGCGCCACTTATCGATGCTATGGTGACATTATTTCATGACATGATTCATCACGAGATAGAGGTCTATGTCGGCGACATGATAGCTCGATCACGAGGAAAGAACATCTTGATCATTTCAGCTGTTGTGATTGAAGAAGTACAAATTGAGACTTAATCCTAACAAGTGCACCTTTGAGATCCGGAAAACTCCTAGGGTTTGTAGTCGATGGAAGAGGTATTGAGGTTGATCCGCCAAGGTTAAAGCTATTCAAGAGATGCCGCTCCTCGCACCGAGAAGGAAGTCGAGGTTTCTTGGGCGATTGAACTACATTGCGATTCATTGCACACCTAATGCACCGTGAGCCGATCTTCAAGTTACTAAAGAAAGATCAAGTAGTGGAGTGGAATGCGATTGCGACGCTTTTGACAAAATCAAGGAGTACCTTGAATCCTCCTATCCTTATGCCACCGCCAAAGGAAGACCTCTTATCATGTACTTGGCGGTGTTAGAGAATTCAATGGGGTGTGTGTTGGGGCAACATGGCGAGTGCAGTCGAAAAGAGCATGCAATATACTACCTTAGCAAAAGTTTACCGAGGAAACAAGATACTCAGAAAACTTGCAACGCTTTACTGCCCGACTAAGGCAGATATATTGACTCACACTACCTTGTTGATTTCTAAGATGGATCCGATAAAATACATCTTTGAGAAACCAGCTCTCTCGGAAGAATAGCAAGATGGCAAATGATCTTGACCGTATGACATCCAACACTTCTCGAAAGCGATCAAAGGAAGTGTGGTAGCCGATCATTTGGCTCATCAAGCGTAGCGACTATGCGTTCATTTCAGCGAAGATGTTTTACTAGTTACAGATTGAAGAACCGAGGCCAGAAGGACACGAACAAGGATCCCGATGGACTATGGTCTTTGATGGAGCCTCAAACGCTTGGCAATGGCATTGGCGCCATCATCACGTCCCTGCAGCGGACATACTCCTTTCACCGCAGATTATGTTTCAGTTGCACTAACAACATGGCGTGCATCATGGGTATCAAATCTATTGACTTAAGAATCAAGTTCTTACAAGTGTATGGAGACTCGGCTTTAGTGATCGGTCGATTAAGGCGAGTGGGATACGAAGCATCCGAATCTCATTCCATATCGAGCATGTTACGAGTTTGATTCCTTACTTGAAGAGATCACTTTCAATCACATTCCACGAGAAGAGAATCGGTTAGCGGACGCATTGGCTACTATGTCGTCTATGTTCAAGGTTAGATGGGACAACGAGGCTCCCAGATCATCATTGAGAAGTTTGACGAACCAGCATATTGTTGTGAGCTTGACGAGAAGAGAAACCTTGGTACTATGGCGTGAAGAGGTATCTTGAGACTCGGGAATATCCAGGGGCATACATTAATGATAAAAGTTCATGAGAAGGTTTGCATCCAAATTCTTCCTCAAGCGACATCTTATACAAGCGCAACCACGACTTGTGCTTACTCCGTGTAGACGAAAACAATGCGTATCATGGAAGAATTACACGAAGCGAATTTGGTACCCACTCGGTGGACACACTATGACTAAGAAGATTTTGAGAACAGGTTACTATTGGTCCACCATGGAAGGCGATTGTCACCGCTATGCTCGATCTTGTCACAAATGCGGTTATGCCGACAAAGTGCACGTACCTCGGTACCTCTGAATGTTTTAACTTCTCCGTGGCCTTTCGCAATGTGGGGCATTGACATGATTGGAGAGATTAAACCCACGGCTTCAATGGACATCGTTTCATCCTTGTGGCAATTGATTACTTTACCAAGTGGGTAGAAGCGACCTCGTATGCATCATTACCAGGAATGTTGTGGCTCGATTCATCAAACATAATCTTATCATCGGTATGACTCCGAAAGGATTATCACGGATAACGGTTCCAATCTCAACAACAAGATGATCACCGAACTCGCGCGCGTTCAAGATCAAACATCACAACTCTTCTCCATATCGGCCTAAGATGAATGGCGATGGAAGCCGCCAATAAGAACATTAAGAAGATTATCTGAGAAGATGACGGTGACTTACAAAGATTGGCACGAGATGTTACCATTTGCTCTTCATGGTTATCGCACTTGCGAACATCCACAGGGCAACCCCTTCTCTCTTGTATACGGTATGGAAGCCGTCTTACCCATCGAGTTCGGATACCCTCAACGAGTCCTCCGGGAGGCGAGTTAAGTGAAGGCGATTGGGTCGAGACTCGCCTTGACCATTAACTTGATTGATGAGAAGCGACTCGCATCCATACGCCATGGATTATCGAAGCGAATGATCGAGCGTTTAACAAGAAGGTCAAACACCGAGTCTACCAAGTTGGTGACCTAGTAGTCAGCGCATCATTCTTCCACAAGGTGATCCAGGGCAAATGGACTCCCACCTATGAGGGACCGTTTGTAGTCAAGACAGTATTTTCCGGCGGACTATGATACTTAGCACCATGGATGGTGAAGACTTCCCACCACAGTGAGCGCAGACATAGTCAAAAATACTACGCATGAAGAGACCCGCTAGGTCGGCGAACCTAGGCAAAAATAAGGGCATCTGGCGAACCAAAAGGTTCGGGCAAAATTAAGGATATATACAAAGATGTACACCGGCAAGTCGAAAACCGAAGGCGGCTTGGGCAAAAAGGTATCATTGGTGAAAAGAAAGGCGGTCTAGGCAAAAGTTAGGGATTTAAGCGTCGACTATGTCTCTTCCGATCATATGCTTCGGACTACTATCCATTCAAGATTCAAATGGCGAAGATCATTACTCACTTTCTGACAAGGAGATGAGATAGTTGAAATATATGAGTACTAGCACAGTTGGGACTTAACGAGATTGTTTCCGCATAGCTTTTTACCTTTCTTATGTACAAACTACTTGGCCATACGCCACCTTTCAAATAAATACAACTTCTTTCTCTTTACAATTTCTGTTGTTGTTATTTGCAATAAGTCCAACGTTTGCTTTGAATGACTATACGCATTTGACAATAAGAATCTGATCACAAACATACGAAAAGTGAACATACAAAAGTACTTACTACAGGCTCTAGGATTTGGGATGACGACGAAAGTCACCCATACAATTCCCCACAGAGCATAAAGGTGTCACCCACAACACACCTTCCCCAGCGGAGTATAAGGGAATCCACGAGCAGCAATTCCACTCAATCGAGCAACGTTACATCAGTCTCTAAGCAGTAACACCTCATCCCGGTCAAGGTATTCATCCCGGTAGACGGGTCTCAATCCTTCCCTTTCCCGTGCGATATCCGGACTCAAACTTGGTCAGATAGTACACCGGAGAAAACCACCTTCTATTCCCCAGCCAGAGATTACAACGGACTCTAGACTCTTCAAGCCCGGTCTCTCAGCAACCATCAAATGCTCTCCAGCGAGATCTACACTCGGAATCCCCAGTAGAGCACCTCCTAAATTTCCTCAGCAGGATCTACATACAAGGTCCTCAACGGATCGCCTCCCAGACTTTCCTCAGCAGGGTCTATATATGAGATCTCAGACAACGAGCCTCTCGAATCTCTACCTTCCTCAACAATGTCTAGGCCCAAAACTTGGTCAGATAGTGCATCGGAGGAATCCAAGATATCTTTCTTCTCCTTCAAAAGCAGGGTTCTCACCTACTCAATTCCCAGTGAAGTCGAAATCTTCAAGAATATCCGCATCTTCTTCAAGATGGATATGTTTTGAAATATCACAATATTCATCATTCATACATTTCTCATAAAATCATGCATATGTCATTCATATACACTGTCATGCATCATACTTTGCATAAGACTAACAAATATTCTATCAAAGTTTCTCTTGTTTTCTCCAAGCAGTATGATCATTTCGACGCAAACAGTCCAGATTAAGCCCGAGCCGACGGAAAACTATCGAAAGACCGCGCGAACAGGTCGAGATTAAGCCCCGAGCCGACGGAAAACTATCTGAAGACCGCCTCCGACGATCGGTCCAGATTAAGCCCGAACCGACGGAAAACTATCCGAAGACCACCTCGGTTATCCTCCGATAATGTGCAATGGATCAACACCGATGCACAACAGAAGCTATCCACATTTTGCCAACTACAATCTCCCTCGGAGTAATCGACGAAGATTTATTCAGAACTCAGAGTCTAACATACGACTCAGTTGCCTTGGATGGCATCTTAAGCCCATCTCCGACTATTTGTCAACATCTCTTCACTATCGAATCTGCATATGGTTAAAAATCAATACAGACCAATAACTTCATTTAAAGTGAACACGAAGTCTAACGTACGACTCCCTTCGGATGGCATCTTAAGCCCATCTCCTCTCCATTCCAGGAACATCTACAGAGTCTAACGTACGACTCACCCTCCAGCATCGACCTTTCTAGATGGCATCTTAAGCCCATCTCTGTCAGCTCTCCTATTAACAACCTCGAGTCTAGCGTACGACTCGTTCCCCAGCGAAGTCTCCAACTTCTCCAAATGGCATCTGTAAGCCCATTCCCGCATCATCCACCAACGGCGAGTGCAAATTTTCAGGTGTACTCGGTGTTCAATCATCTTCTACCTCCAGGTCACGAAAGACAAGCATGTCAATCTAACCCTTCCAGTACAAGAAGATTGAACAGGGGCAGCTGTCATACCCCAAAATTTGCCCTCCATCTACTCAAGAGATTTTATACACCCATACTCAAGGATTCCTCAAGAGTTGATCAGACAAACTCTCTCCTAGACAATCAACCCAAACTAGGATTTGGTATCTCTCAAGTCAAGATGAGTTTCCAACATCTCCAATGACCTTCATGCCTCCTCATATGCTTCAAAGATTCTCCATGTCAATTTTCAAGCCTCACAAGTCAAGTTTCCTCAGACAACTGCTCAGATGGATGAAAATCGAGTGTATTGGACAAAAGTCAACTGTGGTCAACATACAGTCAAAACTTCTGATTTTTGGTCAACATCCTCATTTTGAAGTTACATTCATCATTTGATCAAGAGTTGATCATGATTCATCAAGAAAACTCAAGATTTGCCCAAAAGTCAAACTTTCTAAATTAGGGTTTCTAGATGAAAAGTCAATGAACTTTGGTGATCATAACTTTCTCATACTTTCTCAGAAATTTTTCCACCACCTCTTGTTTTGAAGGAAATTCAATTCTCTACAACTTCATGTCTCACAAGAATGTCCAAAAAATGCTTCATTTGAGAGGTATAGCTCAAAACATTACAGGTCATTTTCAAAGTCAACAAAAAGTCAACTTTTTGTTTTGAAGATATTTTGAGCATGGTAACTCCAATTGAGATGAGACCAAAAACATTGGTTAGAGGACTCTTAGAGCTTTCCAAAAAGTCCAAGAACTCTCAAAAATGTGGAAAATTGAGCAAGTTGCACCATTCACAAGTTGGGCAATTTTGAAAGAATGCACAAAGAGAGATACTTCAAAAAATCAAATCTTTTGCAAATGGGCCTATCTTTTCTTCATCCTAACTTGTTTCTCAAGCAATTAGGAATATCCAAGCCCAATGCCACGAATTTTTGGTTTATTTTTCTATTTAATTTGGAATTTATTCATTTAAATACAAATTAAATTCAAAAATAAAGTATAAAATCAAAATTAATTGAAAGATTGATTTTTATTCTTTCCTTGATGTCCAATTAACTCACAAATGCTAGCCAAATCAGAATTGAAGCAAAAAAGGCAAGATTGGATTGAAATTGATCAAATTTGAAAATTTGATTATCATTGATTATTGATCAAATCTTTCCAAATTCAATCTCAAATCCTTCCAGTATATATACACAATGCATATCAATCAAAAGAGGACGAAAGAATTGCTCCAGAACCCTAGTTTCAAACTCAAAAATCCGTGCCTCTCAAGCAAAGTGTAGACCTAGTTCCAGCCACTTTCAATCGCATTTGAGGATTCCATTGCATTCCTTGGGTTGTTCTGAAGCAGTCCAGACCTTTACATCATCCAAAAGCATCAAGAAACACATAATCCGAATTTGGTTTGTTCATGTTTTTCTCAAAATCGATTTCCGTTATTCATGCATTTTTAACATGATTCGTTGTTGTTTTTGTGATTAGAATGAAGGTTACAAGCTTTTTGGGCAGGTTAATTGCATTTCCATGGCTTAGAACGAGAATCACCATAGTTAGGGTTTTCGGCCTCGATTTAGGGTTTCTCTATACAGGAAAAATTGGACCATGAGACCTATACCATTGCATTCGGGACGACATCTGGAATCGGACCATGGTTTCAAATATAATTTATATTATGTGTATTGCATTTTGTGTATTAGCCAGGGACATAGCGTCGAACAAAAGCCGACGCTGGATTTTCAAATATTCAAATCGGAGAAGACGATCGTTGGCGCGGAGACGAGGCAAGTGGGAAAGCGACACCTGTTATAACGCACTCACTCCGGACTTCAAACAGTGATGTACACATGGCGTAGTGGTCAGCGTGTTGGACCTCAAGGTTTCAGCTTCATGTCCTCAGTTCGAATCCCCCCAGGACCATTTGGTTTTTTACACTTTTCCAAAACTCTATTTTCATATTTTTCTTTAATTTCTAATATTTTCATTAATTTTAATTATTTTCATGATTTTTATTCTGCATTTAAAAAAATTACCAAAAATATTTCCTTTTTACATTATTTTCATAAAAATCTTTATTTAATTTATAAAATTAAAAAATACCTTTTTGCATGCATATTTATTTTTATTTTGATTTTAGCATTTAAATCACCGTAAATTAGTTTTTAATTATTAAATCTTTTCCAAAAAATCCCAAAAAATTATTATAGCTTATTTATCTTATTTCCAGCATGCATAAATTTTCTCATATTAAAATTTGCATTTTTTCTAACATTTTTCTCTTATTTCAATTTCATCATATTTCCCAATTTTCTTATTCTTTCACAGGTTGCTCCGATTCGGACGTTTTTTCTTTTATCATTTTATTTTTCCAATAATGTAACTGCTCATGGGATGTAATAGTTTAATTTAGGACTTTTACTTTCCGCACTCCTAATTATGTATCTGCCCCAAAGCCATGTAATAGCGTAGGTTTATCTTTCCGCACTTTTACATTCCGCATTTTACTTTCCGCACCCTTATCAATTGCTAGTAATTAGGCGTGTGTATGGCAAGATAATAATTAGACATAGCTCACACTAATTTCAAGATGAAATATCCGAATTTGACACACTTCTTTCACACACGCACCCCTTAGGGTAATTCTCTCTCGATGCCTTCGATTACAAATGGTCATGTCCCTCGAGCGTAGAGGTATTCTAGCACCGTTGCCTTCCAAACAAATCATCATAGTCCCTTCGATACAAAGATCATAAGACCCACGATGTCGCCTCCGAATACATGATCTTGACCCTCGATTGTCGCCTACGAAAAATGATGATAGTCCCTTCGAATGTGCTAGGATACTTCCTACAAGTTGCCTTCTATGATCATCCGATGTCCCTTCGATTGTCCCGCTTACATCCAACGAATGGAGCTACCTACTAACTAATGGTATGGCTAGCGCTATTCTCAAGGAATGTAGAAGTACAACAAAACGACCAATTCTGAGTGGGTAAATAAGTCTCTTAGTTGCTTGCTCTATCAAATGCTTTTCACACACACTCTTTTCAAAGTTCAATTTCTTTTCAAAATAAAACATTTCCGAACACTTTGTATACACTCCTACATGAGTCATTACAAAGTCAAAGCGAAATGCCTTTTTTTCAAAACATCTTTGTCAAACACACAAAGCAATTTTAAAAAAGTTATCTAAGAGCAACTAAGAGCCCGTAGAATAAACTGCGGATGGAAAGGGGTGCTAATACCTTCCCTTTTCATAACCATTCTCCGAACTCGAAATCTAACGAAGGTCTTTTTTACTTTTACCTTCCCTTAATTGGATAAAAATAAAAGTCGGTGGCGACTCTTGCTATCCGCATATTTGGATACAAAAATCCTACAAAGTCAGTTCACCGTATCACACTGTTCTACGATAAAAACCAGTTCTAAGTCCCAAATCCAAAACCCAGAAAAACAAATTAACATTTCATCATCATCATCTTCCCAAAACCAAACACCCTCAGAAGTAAGGATTTGAAACGAAATCTTGAGAAAGAAGAGGAGGAAAAAGTTTGGAAGGATCTCACCCGAGTGTAGCCCAGAAACTCTTCCTCACAGCCATACGTCTCCAAAGCCCAGCTTCCGCAGTCAGGCCAGAATCGCAAGAGAAAGGTAGGGTTTCAGAACCCTTTTCAGTTTATTCCATTCACAACCTGTAACACAAACCACAATCGAAAAATCAAACAAATATTAAGCCCAGAAATCAGACAACATGCAATACAGTTCGAGAGAGAAGAGAGATGACGATCGCGGTTCGAGAGAGAAGAGAGACGGATAGCGCGACGCCGTGAGAGAGAGCGGCGACGGCGAATCGCCATGGTGAGAGAGAGACAGAGAGCGGCATCGATGAGGGTCGAGAGATGAGAGGGTGAGGGTTTGAGTTCCAACGAGAGAAGTGAGAAAACACGATGAAGAACACGCGAGGAAGAGAAACACGACGAGAGGGCAGCGAGAGAGACAGGGTTCTGTTTCTTTGTTTTTGGTTCCATTTAATTTTTAATTTATGATTAATCATCTAATACTATCATTATATTTTAGTTATATTATTATTACTAATAATAACTATTATTATACTTAGCCAATATTTATCATTTTTCTTTTAACTCTTATTTGCTATTATTATCATTAGTTACTATTATTATTATTAACAATAACTATTATTATACTTAGCCAATAAAATACCTAGTATACCTCAAAGAAAAAATATATCAAATGATAATTAGCTTAAGTTAGATTTTTTATTCACTTAATAAGAAATTTCTAGTATTTTTCTTTGTTTCCTCTGTATTCGACATCGACATACCAGTATTGCCACTACTTCCATGATTAATGCCGCATCACGCCTCATCCGAAGTTTTCTGAAGGCTCTTTGGGCACTTTATTTGGGCCCAGAAGTATCTATCTCTGGTTTTCTTGTTGCACCGCTCAAATCCGCGTCACCCAGGCTATTTCTGAACCTATCTTTTCATTTAATTTATTTTCGTAAATAATATTTTTGTGCGATGTATTAAATGATTATTGGATCTGATAGTTTGTGTTTGATGATTTATCGATTAAATTATTAGTCGATTCTTCATCAAACAGAAAAAATCGTCTCCAATAATTATTTAAATTTCCGATTGTATTGTATGATATTTTTGTCTGTTTATTTACTTATTCAGTATCTATTCACCAATGTACACTGTGCACACAACTAAATTAAAATCAATTCGATTTCATTTTGATTGGCTCATACGCCGATTTCTTAAAGGGTCTCATGGTTGGGGATGGGCATGGTCATCCTCACGAGATTGGTTAAAGCCCTTGTTGCTTTAATCGATCATAACCCGAAACAACATTGGTCTATATACCAATCACCATGCACCAGGGTCTCATGGTTGGGGATAGGAGCACCTATCCTCACGAGGTTAATCAAGTCCACATACTTGGTTAACCATAACCCGCTTCCATTCCATCTCAACGCGTATCAGAATACTTTCGCAATTAAAGTTCTAAACCCCGATCCAACGTCGGGTTTCTTTTCAAATAATTTCTTAAATAAATTTCTATCTCTCCTTGCTCCCACGCATATGGTAGTCAGTCCAGTATCGACCCTCGACCGTATGCTTGGTGTCTTTAATTGAATTTAATTAATGTGAACCATGTTTCACCTCACTTTTCTTAATAAAACTTTTGGGTAGAAAAAGATGATTCGGATGTTTCTGTCCACTCATCCGAGTAATTGGGGCGTTAGCCGTTGAATGCTTATGGTCCGATACTTGTCTCCCGCATAAAAATAAAATAACTCATTCAAGCTCTTTTTATTGCTCATATGCGATCATCAAACTCTTTTCCGATAAAGAGTGTGCAATAGTCGTTTCAAACACAAACGAGGACTTAAGCTTTTCAAACAAACAAAACAAGTCCTAGTTCAAAGCATTTGAAACGTCTAAACGCACGATTTTTTCTTATAAAAATCAACACAACAAACTTAAAACCTTTTAAGAGGAACTACAGAGTTTTGACTTTCCCATTGCACAAGGGAATATGTAGGCACACGGTTCAAAAACCGTGCCAAACTCAAAATAATAATAATCAAATTTATTTTCTTTTATAACTTAGAGATTAGCGAATGTACACACACACGTAGAACTAAATGGGTCCCATCGAGTACGATGGATGTAAGGGGTGCTAACACCTTCCCCTTGCATAACCGACTCCCGATTCCAATTTTTGGTCGTAGACCGTCTTATCCGTTTGTTTGGGGTTTTATCTATATTTTCCCTTTCCTTTTGGAATAAATAAAATTAGGTGGCGATTTCACAGTTTTCGAGAATTAAAAGATTTTTGAAAATCGAGTTGCTTCACTTCTATTACTCATCTAAAGAGGTCTGAGATTGAAGATAATATGACTACCAAGGGGTGTATCAGAGGATTACCGGCTGCATTTCTTTTGAAGAATGCTCGTTATTTTGCTGATATGAAGAGTATGGAGACTTTTGAAGCCATCTTTGCCTTGATTTCTTATGGTTTGTTCTTGTTTCCCAATGTTGACAACTTTGTTGACGTTAATGCTATCAGGATCTTCATGATTGAGAATCCAGTTCCCACACTTCTTGCTGAGACTTATTATTCTATTCACCTTATGAACTTCGGTCGAGAAGGAGAGATTATTTGTTGTACGCCATTGCTATACCGTTGGTTTACTTCTCATTTACCTACAACTAATTCTTTTAAGGATCCTAGGAGGGGATCTCGTTGGGCGCCAAAGATCATGGCTCTCACTCATTCTAATATTGTATGGTATCGTCACGTTTATTATGATATAGAGATTATTGATAGTTGTGGTAGCTTTTCCAATGTGCCTCTTCTTGGTACAAAGGGATGTATTAGCTACAATTTTGTTCTTGCGCGCCGTCAGCTTGTTTATCCGATGTGGGATAAACCAAAGAGTACTCATGTGAGTGGCTTTTTTCTTAAAGATGGTGAAGACCACAATTCAGCTAGGAAGGATATAGAGAAAGCTTGGTGTCATATTCATAGGAAAGGAAAAGAGAATCTAGGGCAGAGAGGAGTTGTTTCTTTGGAGCCTTATCTTCTATGGGTTCAAGCGAGAGCTATTGAATCGAAGATGTCGTATTCTCGAGAGGATCCTCTTGCTGATTTGTTCTTAGCTACTACTCAACGTTCATATGACATAGAGGACCTTCAGTTTTCTTTGGTTCAGATGCAACAAGAGAAGGAAGCTTGGAAGAATAAATATCATGCCTTGAAGATATCTCATGCAGTAGAGTTGAAAGAAAAGGATGATCTAATTGAGATTCTTGATAGTCGTGCTGTAGAGATAATGGAGAAGCAAGAAGATTTACTTTCTTCTAGTGTTCACCCAGTTCTTAGTGTTCGTGTTCATGTTCATTCTCATACTTCTATCGAGTCTGGTGCTTGGAAAGGTTACATTGACAAGTACGTTGTTAGTGTTAATCGAATGATAAAAATAATGGTTATGTGAAACTGTTGGTGTGATTGGGAATTAGTGTTGCAGGAAGTAATAAATTGAATCAAGGAGTTAATCAAATTAAATCTATGTTGATGTAGTATTAATAGAAAGAAAAGAATTGGGGGTGGGGACCCATAGTTAAGGGACGGACGTCCCTATGTGCCAGCAGGAAGAAGAAAATAAAAAGGGAAAATAATGTGTACATGTGACTGGGGCGGACGCCTCATGAGAAGAGAAGAGTGGCCTTGGAGCCAAGGGGCGGACGCCCTGATGATGGAAAGGGGAGAGGGCGGGCACCCTAGTGGCCTGGGGTGGGCGCCCTACACCCTGTATAGACATGTTGTTTGGTTTTGTTTCTGTGTGTGTAACTATATATTGATTAATTAATATTAATGGCAATGTAGCTAGCAAAGACAATTAGTAATTAGATGAGATAGTTAAAATAACTTGCATGTGGAGTAGTTGCAGGTGAAGATTTTATGACAGTAGAATGTTACTGGAAGTGTGAGGTAGTAATATAAATAAACTAACAAGAAGTATAGTTATGATGGTGGCAATTATTTGGTAACAGAAACGATAATGGTAATTTTAGTCTATGTGAATTGATAGCAAGTAATGGGTAGCGGGGTGAATAAATGCAGAATAATAGTAGGAGTATTATATTTTGGTAGAAACAGTAGAAGCTGATATAATAAATTAATAGCAGATTGGATTGAAAAGTTGTAGAGACAATTGTAATGAATACTACAGTGTGGATTCAAATAACTAAGTAATAGCAGTAGTAATGAAGTGGATAAAAATAGTACTGAACCAGTCGAATTCGTAGAATTAGGCGGTATAATTAGTTGTCGAGAATTAATTGAACTTGTCGAGGTAGTTAGTATATGTTAGTAGGTAATTTGTGATTGGTTTGTTTTGTGATTTATGTTGCGTACGTTGCGTTGTTATTTTCCTTGTGAATTATTAGCGATGTGTATGTTGTAGTATGTTGTTGTTGTTGTTTTATGCGAAGTTGCACGATGTTTCAGTGACGATGTTTACCTCTATTTATTGGTAAAGAATTTGGTGATATAGGCTTATGTCTGGCGACGTGAATTTGTTGTTTATGTGGTGTGTTGTGCATTATTGAGTTACATACATTTGCATTTGTGAAGTCCTGCATTGGCGATTTGTGACGGCCTGTATTGGCAAAATGATCACGTTGAAGGCTTATTATGCCAAGTGCCTCGATAACCTGGCAATTGTTTACGTTGGGAGTTTACTCCACTGGTACCACATGCATATGCACTGTTGAATCTCATTTGAATTATCATAAGTATGATTGTTGTGATGTGAAGTGATTTATGTTGTGGTTAACTGTAAAGTGAATTGTGTTTTTGCTGATTGTGAAGTGGTTTATGATGTTGTTGACTGCGATGTGATAATTTTGTATGATTTAATCCTAACATATTATTTATCATACACCCGCTTATATTGGTAGATATCTCACCCCTTTCATTTGTTTCGTCGTTGCCTTTATACTGGTAACGTGCAGGTATTCAGGAATGAAGAATTAGTTGTTGTTAGTTCAAGTTGGTGTCAATTGCTCTGATACGTAACACTCGGAAGGATGTTTTTGTCTATGTCGTTTATATTGTTGACTCTTGATGTTGTTAGTATAATTGTGGAATCTTAAGTAATGTTGTGAAATAAAAGTTGTTAAGTATTTTGGAAGTTGAACACGACGTTTCAAGTTGTTTAAGTGAATAAAGATGATCAGTTGTTTTAAGTTGTAAAACTATGAATTCCGCTGCGTAGTAATAAAAGAAATGTTTTGTGTTAAAAGTTGTTACAAGTGATATGTGATCCCTGATGACGAAAGTGTTATGTATCTGATCTGTTAGTGTTGTATATGTTGAAATGTGACATCCCATGCTTTGTTGAAAGTTTTAATAACTCTTATTTTTAATATAATTTTTGGGTAGAATTTGAGGTGTTACACTGCACATTTATACAATCATTGCCTTTTTAATTAGAAATATTAATCAACCTAATAATATTCTTAAACATATATTATTTAATATTATTATGCTTTATTATTACTACTTTATTTTATTTTAATTAATACTACTCTTAACAAATATATTTTAGTTTTTAAATATTCTACTTTTAATGTATAATTTGTTTAAATATATAAATTTTTTCTATTTAAAAAAATATAACATATTTTATTTTTTAAAATATTTTGATTATGATTCTATTTTTAAAATTACTAATATTTTTTTATACATAACTATTACTCATCTAAATATTTTTCGTTAATATATAATATTTTAACTTTCATTAAGAAAATATATACTATTTTTATTAATATATTCTGTTTTAAAAACAATAATGTAAAATATATAATTTTTTATTATATAACAATAATATTAAAAACAATAGTATAATATATATATATATATATATATATATATATATATATATATATATATATATATATATATATATATATATATATATATATATATATATATATATATATATTAAAACTAATATTAATATTAGAAATAAATATAAGTTTATGTTTTTTAAATTGTTTTTAAATACAAACATATAATACTAACTTAAAACTAGTATATAAAAAAATTTCATTTTTTTTACATATAAAATAAACAGAATATAATTTTCATTTTTTAAAAATATTTTCTAATTTCTGTTTTTTTTTTTAATTTATTTTTCTATATAGAAAATTTTCCGTTTTTTTTCTGTTTTTTCTTAACTTATTAATAAACAAAATATAAAACCAAAACTAATATTATAAAAATACATAAACTAATAAGTCCTAATATACTAAAATTAATAAATCCTAATTTACTTATAAAATTAAAAAAAAAAATTGTTTAAATACCTCTCCTTCATTTAATTTTCTTCCTTTTGTATCTCATTCAGTCAATGTTCTTCTCCAATATTATTTAACTTAAACAAAACAAATTTTATTAAGTTTTTTATTACAACAACAAATACAAAATAAATAAAATTAAAACTAAATAATATATAATTACCTTATATGATATTGAAATTAGGGTTTATTTGAGGAAGATTTAGTGGAATTTTGGGAGGTTATGAGTAAGGAAGAGGAAAGACAACATGGAAAGAAGAAGAAAATGCAGCAAGGAAAGAAGAAGAAAACACAACAAACAATGAAATGTTGTGTTATAAAAAAAACTCTAGATTTATATGTCACGTAGCGACGTGTGTATCACGTCGCAACCTTGTCACGTGAGATTTACGTCGTTACATTTTCAACAGGCAAAATAATTGTCTCAGTCTGTCAATCTGTACACAATTAACTTATGATCAGACTTATTTTTCCACTAAAATGTTGCAACGTGGAAAACACGTCACAACTAAATTTCAAAAAATTTCAAACGTCCCTCCATCTATATGTTGCAGTTTTTATTTTTTTTATTATTAACATTTAAGTAGCGACATGAATCTTACGTCGCAACTATTTTTTTTTTCAAATAAAAACTCCGACTTCCTTGATTATAACATTGGATTAATTTTTTAATATTAAAAATATTTATGACGTGGTTATCACTTCACAATTAATTTTTTTTATCCACGTGATAATTACGTCTCTATAGAACGTTGCTGGGATAATATTTCTTGTAGTGTTGTTGCATTTAAAAGGAGAAGAACTGAGATTTCATAGATATACTATGATATATCTGATTTATCTGCCGACCAATTAAAATTTCAACATAAGACACAATCACTCACAAAAAAAAGCAAAAATATTGTTCAACAAGAAAGCCAAAAAGAAAAAGAAAAACATACCAAAAATATGTTTATTACACAAATAGTTACAGCAAACATTTATAGTGGGATTAGTACTTTCCAAATTCTATCCTAAGGCTATGTTAGTTGTCTTTATGCTTTACTTTCCACATACTATCATCGTCATTATTAATGACTTGCATTATGTGGCACCAAAACAGTGACCTAAAATAAAGCAAATAATGCAGTTAATAACACGTCTTAGAATCCTCCCTTTGTTGCTCATAATCCGTGAACGTTATTGCCTTTTTAGTTAAGGAATACTCCATCATCCATTCATTCTTTCATTCATCATATTGCTCTTATATGTATCATAATTATCATCATAATGATAGTAGTAACCCACCATCCTTGTAACCAACCATAGCTAATTTGTCCCTTCCACTTGTGTATATGAATTTTTAATATTTTCTCAATTGTGTTAAAATTAATCAATGTCAATGAAGTGAATTATGTGGTTCAAATACATGGTTGGTTCTTAATCAATCTTCTTCAACCAGCTACTATTCCATTATTTGATGCCATTCAAGATTTTGCGGTTGAGATATTTAATTAAACATAAAGCTAAGCAGTAATATAATAGTATTAGTGAACTCTATATAGCATCCGATCCGACTCACTCCCCGTGCCAAAAATTTATGAAAATTTCTCTTTATATTTGTGGTGGTAGTTTTCACCGAAAATTTAAAAATATCTTTTTCTGGTGTATCTGTGAAGTCACCTCTTTATATATTTAGAGGTTGTTTCGCAAGTGCGCTTGTAAAATCTGTTGCGAAGTGACTTCGCAAGTACATTTGTTTGTATCATTTTTGTTTAAAACTACATCAATTTCACTATTTTACGATCTATTTTACAATTGGACAAATATTTTACGATCTGATCGAAAATATAAAACGAACATAACAATACAGTCAAAATAGATGTTAATAAATAATAATATACATAAATTGTTTGGAAAATAAGTACGGTCAACATATTACAACAACAAAAAACAAAACATAACACATGCTACTGCTTATGCCTTATCCTAATCTCATGTGCCCTCCTTTGCCTACGGTATTGTGATGCACCTGATATCTCACTAACCATCCTCTCAACTATGGCAACTGCCTCAGAACCGCCAGTCTCGATAATTCCTATATCCAATGCCTTATGTCCAACTAGGCGGATCCGTTGACAGATCGACAATAGATCAATGGCATGGTCATCCTTGGCCTGATCGTTTTCTAAGAGCTCCTCGTGAGCTAGCCTATGTGGACGTCCAGGACCATCTGGTGTCATGAGACGGTGTGACACGTTAAAGAACCATGTCACGTAACCCTCTACAGAATGTCAACTCTAGGATGCCAGCATCATTCGATACTCTTGTGGAACCAAATGATTCTCCCAATCTTGGAAGACGCCATTGAGATCCCACTGTACCATAGTATCGGGAGCAGCCTGAAAAAGAGATCTAGGTATCTTCTGCACATAACCAAACTGGCGTATACACCGCTCCAGAAGATACCTGACCATAATATTCGACTCACATGCTAGACACCCCAAGTATAAAGAGATGAGATCGAATTCCACAACCTCCTTGTAATCCTCAAACGACGTCCAATTGATGTCATCACGGTTGGTGCGATCAAGATACATCTGGTACAACACCACTCTATAGTTTCCTCTGTGGAGAATATACTTGGGAACCCTTGGAATGTTGTCAATGTAATCTTTATCTGGCTCAAAACCATGAATGCGGTGAAAATGAGATACTATTCAGCTCTGCAAAAACAATAACATAATATGTAAGTACAAATTAATCGAAACAAATTAAAGTTAACAATTGAAAAAAGTATTGTGATGAGTGCGCATAAGCCAGTGAGCGCCCTCGACCTCCAATTTGAAGTTTCGTTCAGCTTCAGGTAGAAGTATTCCAAAACACTGGCCCCTCAGTTCCACTCATGAACTATAGTCAGGTCCATAAAATACCGCAAGTAGGTCACATTAGTATAGGTCCCACTTTTGTCCACAAATTTGGACGTGTCGGTCAAGAACATCAAGTAACATCGTAGAGCATAGTCATAGTAATATTGAATCAAAACATCGTCCTCTTCTTCCTGGGCACTTGATGCTGCAACTAGGTGCTCCTCATACAAATCCTTCAGATGGGAGAAACTTATATGTGCCCCAATAGTTGTTTTGTGTAACGCCCCGTTTTAATTAATATTATATTATATTAATATTTTTGAGTTACCGTTTGACGATTGTTTTGGCGACGAGAATAATTATATTAATTGATATATCTATTAATATATTTGGCGACGTTTCGTTCGGTCCGGTTTTTATTCCGTTCGGTTCGGTAAAATATTATTCGGACCGATATTTAATTCCCCAAAGTTATTTTAATTAATTGAATTAATAATATTATTAGATATTATTAAGGTGTTAATTAATAAAATAAATTAGGGGTGTGAAGAGTAATTTGGTAGAATTGGGTTTACACTCTTGGCTAGTAAGAATACACCATTATAAACTATTTTTTTCTCTTTTTCTCCCATTGCACACAAAACCAACATAGAAGCATAGAGAGAGCTTGAGGTATTGGAAGAAGAAGAAGAAGAAGAAGAAGAAGAGCAAGAGCAAGAGCTTGAGGATTGGATTTTGTAGAATCATCAAGAACCATCCAAGCACTTGAGGTAAGGGGTTTGATTTTCCACTTCCTATAATTAGGGTTTGATATGTATATTGTGAATTTGGAATAGAAATTGATGTAGTGGTTTATGAGTTGTATGCGTGATTGTTGAAACGACTTAGAAAGTTTGAGTTAGGAGTATGGATTGTGGGTGTTTTAGGTACTAGTTTGTAGAAACTAGAAGTATTAAAAATGGAAATGAAGAAAAACTATAAAAGAAAAACCAGAAAACCTTTCCTGTACAAGAACCGTGGAGAAGAAGATGAAGATTAAGGGTGGGGAACATGGGAGACGCCCACCCCAGCATGGAGGGCGACCGTCCCGGGTCCCCTAGGCGCCCGCCTCCCTTCATTTGGGTGCATGGGACATGCGTCCCTGGTAATAGGAAAAAGGGAACGAAAAATATGGTTTTGTCATCTGCTTTCTTTTTTTTGCTTTTGTGTTTCTGCATAATTTTTCCTTGCTAGCTTCTGTTTCTGTTCAATTCTCTAATTCCACATACTACTAGTTAGTATTAATAAAATATAATTAGGACATAAGTTAGCCGATTAAATTTGGAACCCGATTATGTTTCGATTTTCCGATTTCGGTAATTTCGGCGACGGAGCAAGTTGCTCCGAATTCAACGAAAATTGACGTGCTAGCTAAGTTCGACGTGTAGAATGTAGTGGTTAGGTTAGTTTTTTGAAATTACGAGTTTTTACGAGACGACCCGAAATAGGCCAAATTACGGTTAAATTGAATCAGATTGCGTTTTAGTCGAGTTAAGACACGTATGGACAACCCGATTGCGATGTTGACGATTATGATTAATGCCGGTTATTAGGAATGGCTTTTGCAACGATTATTGATGTTCAATTACTTTTCCATGTTTAGAATTGAGTGATTTATTTGATGACGATGCTACATGATTATACATGACTTTTGCGACGATTTGTTCATGATTAAATGACTTTGTTGATAACGATGATATATGTCTTTGTACATGATGATGTGATGATTATATTGATGTTGTTAACAAATGCTTCCGATTTCTAAATGCATGACTTTTGATGATGATGAATTATTGGTGACGTTTTGCATAATGCAAATATGATGCGATGATATATTTGTCTCGATGTG
Source organism: Vicia sativa (assembly GCA_021764765.1). Taxonomy (NCBI): domain Eukaryota; kingdom Viridiplantae; phylum Streptophyta; class Magnoliopsida; order Fabales; family Fabaceae; genus Vicia; species Vicia sativa. The sequence continues at coordinate 184,678,765 of CM038794.1, forward strand.
GATAAATTATGGCGATGTGGGCTTTATGCCAATTTTGATGAGCGATGATGATGTTTTTGTTATGTTGTTTTTATTGTTGAGTCACATACATTGCATTGGCGACGAGGGCTTTTATGCCAAGCGACGAGGGCTTTTATGCCAAACGACGATGGGCTTTATGCCAAATGTTCCTAAGTATGGACAAAGCGACGGGTACCACATGCATAACATAGTCGTGTCTCATGGAATCGGTTATGTTATGACTGAGTTGTTTGGCATTGGGTTTTAATTGATGGATTATGTGGAATTGCAATGATATATGATGCTTTGTTTGGTGATGATCTTTATAATGAACATGAAATGAATATGACGTGATAATTTCATGATAACTATGCGATGAATATAAATGATGAGTTTTGCGATGATTTGACTTTGATGAAATGCTTAATGTAAATATGATGTGATGATGTTTGTGACGATGGGCTTTTATGCTAAAAGCGGCGATGGGCTTTAGCCAATTTGTGATGATTTTTTTTATGTTGCTTATGTTATTAGCATTGTTTGATGTTGTTGTTTGATGTGGTTGTTTGATGTTGTTGTTTATGATTGTCGTGTTGATTAATGACATATTGACTTGTGATGATTTTGTGGTGATGAATGTTTATGTGTTGTTGTGACGATTTATGTCGATGAGGTTATGGCGATAAAGTGTTGATTATACACATTAGAATGGTGATCAAAGTAAGTGATATTTAGATATGTGTTGGAATGCACTTATTAACCTATATCTTTTATGATTCTGAAAATATATGCATATATACTTTATCATGCCTTTAATTATATGATTTGGAGTATCTCACCCTTTACTTGTTTCACCGTTACCTTTATACTGTTAACGTGCAGGTTATGAAGACGAAGATTATAGCTGCTATTAGTTGAGTCGGTGTCGCTCTGATACGTAGCACTCGGGGGGAATATTTATGTTGTCTTGTTGTTGTTCTTTTGTTGTTATTCCTTTTGTGAATAAGAATCATACTTTATGAAAATATGATTTGATGAGGAGGTTTAATAAAGCATGCGTTTTTTATTTCTAAGATTCAATTTATGATTTTCAAGGATGCTATGTATCCGAGATTAATACTTTAAAGCAAACTGTTTAAAGTGATTTGGTTTTGAAGGTGTGATGTCTCAGTATTGAATTTATGAAATTTTAAATTTCTCTGATTTTACTTATAAAACCTTGGGTAATATTGGGGTGTTACGTTAGTGGTATCAGAGCAGGTCGGTCTGTCGGCCAGGTTATTAATGTGTTTAACCCTGTTATATGCGACATGTGTGTAAAACACTGTCGTTACTTGCTTGTTTCTAACAGTTTGTCTGCAAAGATGAGTGTGAAACAAGTAGGGGAGAAGTTTTACTTCTTGGTGGCGCTGGTGGCTATAGATGGAGCCTCAAGCAGTGTTACGCTTTGGTAACCTGATGTGTAAGTTTGAAGACGCTGTTGTAGTTGGTAAAGATGGTTTATGTCACCATCATGATTGTCGACTATCTAATGACAAATTGAGGAACTGATCACCCTTAATCTCTTGTTGATAGTAGTCGGGATTTGTGTTGGTTGGGATAGACTTGTCTTGCCAACTTAATAGTGTATGAAGCAGATGTGTTAGCACAAGGTGGTGCATGGTTACTTGAGTTGTGGGCGAATTCGAATTTTGGTGAGAAACAAGATTTTGGCAAGCGAACTTCTTGTTGTGAGTCTTTCGAAGCATATTGTGAAGATGTGAATGAATTTCTGCCGTAGTGCGAAGTGAAGTTTTGATGGATTTAGTTTCTGGAATTAGTGGTGATTCGAAGTATCCTTAAGGGATGTTTGTTTATGGGTTAGAGTTTAAGAGTCAACTTGAGGATTGGTTTGAGCAGAGTTTGTTTGTTCGAGCGGGTCACCATGGAGTGCTCCAGTTGTGTTGTTCGAAAGGAACAAAGGTCGCTTAAGTTGGTGTGTCGTTTTCTGTCAAAGGAACGAAGTGGATGTTGAGGACAAGTATCTACTTCCAAGGACTGATGTTGGATAAATCAGTCATTTGGAGTTTACGTGTTTAGTGAGATCGATGTGAAGTCTGGCTGTCTACGGGTTAGTGTGAGAGTCGAAGATGTTTAGACAATGCTTTTCAAGATAGTGTATGGTCCGGGCGAGTATTTGTTGATGTTATTAGTGCGACTAATGCGTCAGGTATGATTTTGGAATGTTCAGACAGTACTCCCATGAGTAGCTGCAAGAGTTATTTTGTGTTCATGGATATTATTTGGTTCACATCAAGTTAAGGAAATTGTAGCAAGCATCCGAGCTTTGCGTTATCAGTAGTGAAGTTAGACCAGTGCATGTCGAGTATTCTAAAGATAGAGTTTTGAACTGTTGGACGTGAGTGCCTTAAGTAAGCGACTTAGACGGTGATATTTTGGACAGTTCCGTGAAGATTTATTTTGTATCTTGTAGAAGACTTCAAGGGGTTATTTCAGAGCTTAGAAGTTCTTTTGTTTTGGGATGGTTAGCTTTGTGAGTTTGGTGGAAGATCTTTTTATAAGTTGGTATTGATCGTGGGCACTTTGACTCGAGATGGTTGAGTCGCTATTTGGACTTTGCAATGGGAAGCGAATTTGTTTAAGCCGATGAAAAGTTTAGCGAATGCTTTGATTTTGGTCTTGTTTAGTACTGAAGAATCTTGTGCGGTGTATTGTGATATTTCATTTTGGACTTAAGATGTTCTATTTGTGACTGAAGTCGGTCGCGACGGTGTTCATGTTGGATTCCATGAAATTTATGTTATGGTTCTAAGTCCAACTTGTTTTGTAATTACAGTTGTATGAGACGACGTTGATGGGTAGAGTTCTCGAGAGAGTGTTTTGGTTTGAATTACCACTTTGGAAGATTGAAAGTTATGATAGGTGTTTCGAATAAGAAACCTGTGTATTGATCGTTGCGACGGTGCGAGGATGGTGATTACTTAATACAAACTTTGGGAATTAAATTGTTATAAGGGAAGACTTCGTTGAAGTCAAGTGTATACGTCGAAGTTCCACAAGTGAATATTTGAACAATATTTGAAAAGGTCAAACTATGTCGTGTATTTTAGAGGACCAATGGATGTTGATCAATCAAGAATGAAAGAGTAATTTTCGAGTTGATGAGACTGATGTTACGAGGTGTCCTGATGGGTGTACGCTTTGAACGTATCCATTCTGAGTAATTGTGACGTTAAGGATTAACCAAGTTATTTTACGATGGGCACCATATGCGTAAAAGTGACGCAGCACGGTTTAGATATCGAGCATTGAATTTTTAGCGAGTAGGCAAGATTGTTGGAGTTGGACTAGTGAGTTATAGTTGCAAGTCGTCAGTATACACCCTAGAATGCGTAGTGTATCGCAGTTCGGTTATGTTTGAGTAACTTGTTATTGTTTAAGGGTTGTACGTCGGTAATCTACAAGGGCGATGTGACCTTGTGGTTTTCTGGAATGAAAGCGATAACTGCAAGTGTAATTCTTGAGTTCGTACTTATGCATGAATGAAGGCATCTTTTTCGTGTTTGCGTAGCACGCGTAATACTATTCTATTCTGATTGTTTCAGTTTTGGTTTGTATAACCATTTTGTTGTCTTCGTTTTAGCGATGAAGTCGATGTTGTGTCATAGAACTTTAGGTTCCTATCTTTGGTGACTCGTTCCCGAGGTGTCGGTTCGAGTGAGTGACTAATTCCATGGTTTAGGCATTAGGATGGTATCGATCTTGTTTGTTTGGTTCTCGAGTGAACCAGTGTGTCTGCGACTTGTTTGATTGTTGGGTTGTTAGTTGGTTTTCGAAAGCATTGTATGGGCTTTGCATCTCGACATGGTTGTTCTTGACGGGACATTGTGGTTAGGGAGATGCCCTTGTTTTTTTGGTGTATTTTGTATGTTGTTTAATTGACGCGAGGATTGAGTGGACGAATGCGTAGACATGTCCCGAATTTTTCGTTTTGGTCGTAATTTCGAGGACGAAAAGTCTATAAGTGCGGGAGAGTTGTAACGCCCCGTTTTAATTAATATTATATTATATTAATATTTTTGAGTTACTGTATGACGATTTTTTTGGCGACGAGAATATTTATATTAATCGATATATCTATTAATATATTTTGTGACGTTTCGTTCGGTCCGGTTTTTATTCCGTTCGGTTCGGTAAAATATTATTCTGACCGATATTTAATTCCCCAAAGTTATTTTAATTAATTGAGTTAATAATATTATTAGATATTATTAAGGTGTTAATTAATAAAATAAATTAGGGGTGTGAGGAGTAATTTGGTAGAATTGGGTTTACACCCTTGGCTAGTAAGAATACACCATTATAAACCATTTTTCCTCTTTTTCTCCCATTGCACACAAAACCAACATAGAAGCATAGAGAGAGCTTGAGGTGTTGGAAGAAGAAGAAGAAGAAGAAGAGAAAGAGCAAGAGCTTGAGGATTGGGTTTTGTAGAATCATCAAGAACCATCCAAGCACTTGAGGTAAGGGGTTTGATTTTCCACTTCCTATAATTAGGGTTTGATAGGTATATTGTGAATTTGGGATAGAAATTGATGTTGTGGTTTATGAGTTGTATGTGTGATTGTTGAAATGACTTAGAAAGTTTGAGTTAGGAGTATGGATTGTGGGTGTTTTAGGTGCTAGCTTGTAGAAACTAGAAGTATTAAAAACTACAAAAGAAAAACCAGAAAACATTTCCTGTACAGGAACCGTGGAGAAGAAGATGAAGATTAAGGGTGGGGAACATGGGAGGCGCCCACCCCAGCATGGAGGGAGGCCGTCCCAGGTCCCCTAGGCGCCCGCCTCCCTTCATTTGGGTGCATGGGACGTGCGTCCTTGGTGATAGGAAGAAGGGAACGAAAAATGTGGTTTTGCTGTATTTGTTTTGCTGTTTTTCTATTTTCTGCAGAATTGTGTTTCTGCATAATTTTTCCTTGCTAGCTTCTGTTTCTGTTCAATTCTCTAATTCCACATACTACTAGTTAGTATTAATAAAATATAATTAGGACATAAGTTAGCCGATTAAATTTGGAACCCGATTATGTTTCGATTTTCCGATTTCGGTAATTTCGGCGACGGAGCAAGTTGCTCCGAATTCAACGAAAATTGACGTGCTAGCTAAGTTCGACGTGTAGAACGTAGTGGTGAGGTTAGTTTTTTGAAATTATGAGTTTTTACGAGACGACTCGAAATAGGCCAAATTACGGTTAAATTGAATCGGATTGCGTTTTAGTCGAGTTAAGACACGTATGGACAACCCGATTGCGATGTTGACGATTATGATTAATGCCAGTTATTAGGAATGGCTTTTGCAACGATTATTGATGTTCGATTACTTTTCCATGTTTAGAATTGAGTGATTTATTTGATGACGATGCTACATGATTATACATGACTTTTGCAACGATTTGTTCATGATTAAATGACTTTGTTGATAACGATGATATATGTCTTTGTACATGATGATGTGATGATTATATTGATGTTGTTAATAAATACTTCTGATTTTTGAATGCATGACTTTTGACGATGATGAATTATTGGTGACGTTTTGCATAATGCAAATATGATGCGATGATATATTTGTCTTGATGTGGATAAATTATGGCGATGTGAGCTTGATGCCAATTTTGATGAGCGATGATGATGTTTTTGTTATGTTGTTTTTATTGTCGAGTCACACACATTGCATTGGCGACGAGGGCTTTTATACCAAGCGACGAGGGCTTTTATGCCAAGCGACGATGGGCTTTATGCCAAATGTTCCTAAGTATGGACAAAGCGACGGGTACCACATGCATAACATAGTCGTGTCTCATGGAGTCGGTTATGTTATGATTGAGTTGTATGGCGTTGGGTTTTAATTGATGGATTATGTGGAATTGCGATGATATATGATGCTTTGTTTGGTGATGATCTTTATAATGAACATGAAATGAATATGAAGTGATAATTTCATGATAACTATGCGATGAATATAAATGATGAATTTTGCGATGATTTGACTTTGATGAAATGCTTAATACAAATATGATGTGATGATGTTTGTGACGATGGGCTTTTATGCTAAAAGCGACGATGGGCTTTAGCCAATTTGTGATGATTTTGTTTATGTTGCTTATGTTATTAGCATTGTTTGATTTTGTTGTTTGATGTGGTTGTTTGATGTTGTTGTTTATGATTGTCGTGTTGATTAATGACGTATTGACTTGTGATGATTTTGTGGTGATGAAAGTTTATGTGTTGTTGTGACGATTTATGTCGATGAGGTTATGGCGATAAAGTGTTGATTATACAATTAGAATGGTGATCAAAGTAAGTGATATTTAGATATGTGTTGGAATGCACTTATTAACCTATATCTTTTATGATTCCAAAAATATATGCATATATACGTTATCATGCCTTTAATTATATGTTTTGGAGTATCTCACCCTTTACTTGTTTCGCCGTTACCTTTATACTGGTAACGTGCAGGTTATGAAGACAGAGATTATAGCTGCTATTAGTTGAGTCGGTGTCGCTCTAATACGTAGCACTCGGGGGGAATATTTATGTTGTCTTGTTGTTGTTCTTTTATTGTTATTCCTTTTGTAAATAAGAATCATACTTTATGAAAATATGATTTGATGAGGAGGTTTAATAAAGCATGTGTTTTTGATTTCTAAGATTTAATTTATGATTTCCGAGGATGCTATGTATCCGACATTAATACTTTAAAGCAAATTGTTTAAAGTGATTTGGTTTTGAAGGTGTGACGCCTCAGTGTTAAATTTATGAAATTTTAAATTACTTTGATTTTACTTATAAAACCTTGGGTAATATTGGGGTGTTACATTTTGTAGTCACCAAATGCCCTATCTAGATTAACTATAGGATACTCAACCATCCACTCAATCGCCTCAACTCGTGTTATCTTGTGATGTTTAAGTAACCTACCTCTGATAGGTAGGTGGAGCAAGAAGGCAACATCATCAAGGATTATGGTCATCTCCCTAACAAGAAAGTGAAAGACGACATCTCTTTGTGCCACCTCTCAGTAAAATCCCTTGCATGTCGTGGCTTATAGTGTTGTAACATGTACACCATAATTTGGAAAGACCAAATCCAATCACAACATCATGGAACCACTGAGCCTTTGGCATGAACAACTCAAAAATTTCTCGAGAGTGATTCACATGCTTTATAGGCAATCGTTCATGAAACAAAAAAGTAATAATTGTTACAAAAAAATACATGTCCTTCCCAAACATAGCGAACAGTATGATCATGGTAGTAAATCAAGAGAAAGGTATCAATTGTCCCTCCCGAATAGCCCTGCTCTTCCTGCTCAGGTAACAAAACATCCTCAGGTACCTCATCCCCCTCAGGCACACAGAAAACTCTCCTGCCACCTCCAACTCATCAGGTACGTGCTCATGTGTGTCAGATATAGACACATGCGATTTGACGCTTGATGTAGACGACTTCTAGGTGCAAAAGGGGAAGCTACATTCAATTGCAGCCTTTGTAACCCCGTCCTCAAGGCCGATTAACCTGCTGCTCGATCCTTTCTCGATGAGCCGAGGCAGTTTGGGCCCTGACTGTTAGAACATAGTTTGGTTCTAATCATATCTTAGAGTTTTGATGATAACAAGTGAAATAAATTTTGTATAATAGATATGATACTTTGATGTATATTATTTTCATTTCAGATGATGTTCTGACTCAAGCACTCAAGAATAAAGAAATATCAAATTATGCTGAGCAAACAAGTATTACAAGTTCTAATGAAGAATGGAACTTCTGGTCACGCACGCTGAAAGAAACTTCTGAAGGAAGCATGCTAAGTGCAACCTCTGATAGAAGCACCAAAGAATGTTGTGATTTGAAGATGTTTTGAATAAGGCTTATAGAAGATCATGAAGTATCAATACATCATCTTCTAAGACAAAGTCTGTTACAGTAACGTTACCCTACTAAGCTAAGACGGTTGAAGTACTTGAGTGGTTCAACTTTCTAGGCACTTGGAGAAAACAAAGCACGTGAAATAAAAGATCCTTAATTACGCTTTACAGTAACCAAGACACGCAAACGTTGCAACGGAAAAATTCTAGAAGCTCTATATATAGTGCAACATTCAAAGAAGCAAAAACAATTTATTCTGAGAGAACTTATGCTGGCAAAATCAAAATCATTATTCTGTTAAGTTTATTTCTAAGTTCTTGAGCTAAAATACCTTGTGTAAAAATCACTTTTGTGATAAAGCTTTTTAGAAGCAATTACATACATTTTGTCTAGAAGTTTTTGTGTAATTGTTCCTTGAGAGACCAGTTGGGTCAGATTTCTCAAGAAGGCTAGGATTAGTTGAGTCTTAGAGGTGTTAGTCACTTGCAGTTGGCTTGTGCATTGTTGTTAGTCATAATAGTTGGTTGTGTAGTTGTAATCTTTTGATTATAGTGGATTAAGTCCTCGTTGAGAGAGGCAAAATCACCTTGACGGGTGGATTGGAGTAGTTTGAGTTTCAAACGAACCAGGATAAAAAGCCTTGTGTGTTTAGTTTGTTGTTAAGTAAAAGAGAAATTTAAAATGGAAAAACTTATTCAACCCCCCCCCCCCTTCTAAGTGTTTTCTAAGCCTTAAATTGGCATCAAAGCTCTTGGTTCTGGGTGCAACCACTTAACAGTGTCAGATAAAGACCCAGAAGGAAAACACAAATGGCAATAGATCACAAAAAAGCAATATACCTCCTATGTTTGATGGAGAGGATTTTGAATACTGGAAGGATAGATTAGAAAGCTTTATTCTAGCCTATGATCCTGATCTTTGGGATATGGTTTTGGATGGCTACAAACACCCAGTAGACAAGGACGGAAACAAGATAGAAAGAAAATAAATGGACAAAACACAGAAAGTAGATTTTAAGAATCATCACAAATCAAGAAATATTCTGCTGAATGCCATTTCAAAAGTGGAGTATGAATAAATTACCAACAGATACACAACACATGATATTTTTGAGTCACTCAAAATGTCACATAAAGGAAATGCTCAAGTCAAAGAAACTAAAGCTCTGGCGCTTATCCAGAAATATGAAGCATTCAAAATGGAGGAAAATGAATCCATTGAGGCAATGTTCTCAAGGTTTCAAACCTTAATTGTTGGTCTGAGAGTGCTAGATAAAGGATATACCAAGGCTGATCATGTAAAGAAAATCATCAGAAGCTTACCCAGAAGATGGGCACCAATGGTGACTGACTTCAAAGTTTCAAAAGATCTGAATGTTATATCCTAAGAAGAACTTATCAGCGCACTGAGGAGTCATGAAATAAAGCTTGATGAATTTGAGCCCCAGAATAAAGGTAAGTCAGTTGCTTTGAAATCTACTAAAAAGTTTGATGTTAATGCTTTTCAGGATGAGGAAGAAAGCTCTGAAGATTCAGAGTCTGAAGAAGATGAGCTATCTATGCTTTCCAAAAGGATAAACCAAATATGGAAGCATAGGCAAAAGAAGTTCAGAAACCACAAAAGATCTGAAGATAGAGGAGAATCTTCTGGACACAAGAAGTTCAGTAAAAGAAACATCACGTTCTATGAATGCAAAGAACCTAGATATTTCAGAAGTGGATGTCCCAAGCTACAGAGAGAAAAGCCCAAGAAAAGGTTTGAAAAGAAGAAAGGAATGATGGCCATATGGGACGACTTAGAATCTTCTGATGCTGAATCTGACTTAGAAGATGAGCATGCTAACCTAGCTTTCATGGCCACAACAAAATATGACTCAGGCTCTCAATTAGAACCTGATGAGGTATTTTCTGAATTTACTCGTGCTGAACTGGTAGATAGTCTATCAGAACTTCTAGAAAACAATAGTCAACTCAAGATCAAATACAAGAAACTTAAAAAGAGTCTTGTATCTGAAATTGAGCAGCTTAAAGCAGAAAATGCTGAACTGAAAGAAAATAACATAAAACTCAAAGATGATTTTCAAAAAGTTCAAAAAAATCTCTAGTCCAGATATACTGCTTCAAGTTCAAAAGATATTCTTAAATAATATGACTATAGATTTTAGAAATTCCTTACTAAAAGCATAGATAGAAGCAAAATGGCTTCAATGATCTATGGAGTTAGTAGGAACAACAGAAAGGGTATTGGATATGAAACTCCTAGAGGGAAAGACATGTATCAACCCAAATCTGTTGATAAAATGACCATCACATACAAACCACTGTATAAACAGTTCAGTTATGGTCACACACATGATATAAAATACACATCTCATTCTGAAAGATTTCATGTTAAACCAAGGTTCAAACAGAACCTCAGAAACTCTAACCAGAAAGGACCCATAAAAATATGGCTACCTAAGGAAAAAATAATTTATGTTGCAGATGTCCTTAACAGTGAAATTGAAACACCAATCATGGTACCTAGACTCTGGCTGCTCATGGCATATGACGGGAAGAAGTTTCTATGTTCCAAAGCTTGGAACTTAAACTTGGAGGTGAAGTAAAATTTGGAGGTAACCATAAGGGAAGAATCATTGGTTCTAGAACCATTGGAAATGGTCACCTTCCCTCTATCTATAATGTTCTGTCAATTAAGTGACAATGGTTATGACATTATCTTTAATCAAAAGTCATGTAGAGTTGTAAGTCAAAAGGATGGGTCAATCCTCTTTTTTGGCAAGAGAAAGAACAACATATACAAAATTAATCTTTCTGATTTAAAATCACAAAATGTAAAATGTCTTCTGTCAGTAAATGATGAACAATGGTCTGGCACAGAAGATTGGGACATGTTAGCATGAGAAAAATTTCTCAAATTAACAAACTCAATCTGGTCAGAGGACTTCCTATCAACTCAGAAGTTATGTGTGAAGCCTGTCAGAAGGGAAAATTTTCAAAACCTTCTTTTAAATCTAAAAATGTTATGTCTTCCCCTAGGCCATTAGAACTTCTGCATATTGATCTATTTGGACCAGTGAAATCTGCATCCATTAGAGGCAAGAAGTATGTATTGGTCATTGTAGATGACTACAACATATGGACATGGGTAAAGTTCTTAAAACACAAGGATGAGTCACATTCTGTGCTCTTTGACTCATGTAACCAAGTTCATAATGAAAAAGAGTTTAGAATCATAAAGGTTAGAAGTAATCATGATGGTGAATTTGAAAATCAATTTTTTGAAAAATATTTTAAAGAAAATGGAACTTCTCATGATTTATCTTGTCCTAGAACTCCCCAACAAAATGGAATTGTAGAACGAAAGAATATAACTTTACAAGAAATGGCCATAACTATGATCAATGAAACCAATATGGCTAAACACTTCTGCGCAGAAGCTGTGAACACAACATGTTGTATTCAGAATAGAGTTTCTATAAGACCTATTCTTGAAAAGACTCCCTATGAATTGTGGAAGGACAGAAAGCCCAAAATTTCTTATTTTCATCCATTTGGATGCACTTGATATATTTTAAACACTAAAGAACATCTGAACAAGTTTGATTCTAAAACACAAAAATGTATTCTGCTTGGATACTCTGGACGCTCAAAAGGCTATAGAGTGTACAACACATAAACTCTAATTGTTGAAGAATCAATTAAAGTAAGATTTGATGATAAGCTTAGCCAACAAAATCCAAAGCAAATTGAAAATTCTGCAAGTACAGAAGTTCTGGTGACAAACTCTGAAGAAAAGAACAACTCAGAAGATGTTGTTGTTTAAGATGTTATGGACAACTTAAGAATTTCTATAGAACTCTCACAAAGAAGATTTTCAAGAATCACATCAGCACATCCAGAAGATGTCATCATTGGAAAGAAAGATGATCCTATCAGATATAGGTCTGCTTTAAGGAGCAATGAGGAATCAATGTTTGGTCTGGTTTCTTTGATTGAACCAACCTCTATTGACGAATCTCTTCAAGACAATGACTGGATTATTGTTATGCAAGAATATCTGAATCAATTTATAAGAAATGATGCGTGGGATCTTGTTCCAAAGCCTAAAGGATTTAACATTATTGGAACAAAGTAGGTATTCAAAAATAAGTTAAATGAGCAAGGAGAAGTTGTCAGAAACAAAGCACGATTGGTAGCACAAGGGTATAGTCAACAAGAAGGCATTGATTATAATGAAACATGTGCTCTAGTATCCAGGTTAGAATCTATCAGATTATTAATCTCTTTTGTTGTTCAAAATAATATTACTTTATATCAAATGGATGTCAAGAGTGCATTTTTAAATGGCTATATAGAAGAAGAAGTTTATGTCCGTCAACCTCTTGGTTTTGAGGATTCAAAATTTCCAGAACAAGTTTTTAAACTAAAAAAAATCTTTATATGGGTTGAAACAAGCTCCCAGAGCTTGATATGAGCGTTTGAGCAATTTTCTCTTAGAAAAGAATTTCACCACAGGAAAAGTGGACACAACTTTATTCAGAAAGACATTTAAAAATGATATTCTTATATGTCAAATTTATGTAGATGATATTATCTTTGGAACTTCTAATGTCTCTCTTGGAAGAGAATTTGATGAGTCAATACAGGCAGAATTTGAGATGAGCATGATGGGAGAATTGAAATTCTTTCTGGGAATTCAAATCAATCAATGTTCAGAAGGTACTTACATACATAAAACTAAGTATGTCAAAGAACTTCTAAAGAAATTCCAACTATCAGAAAGTAAGGAAGCAAAGACCCCAATGCATCCTATATGCAATTTGGGAAAAGATGAGGTAAGTAATAAGGTAGACCAGAAACTCTAAAGAGGTATGATTGGTTCTCTTCTTTATCTAACTGAATCAAGGCCAAATATTCTGTTTAGTGTGTATTTATATACAAGATTCCAATAAGATCCAAGAGAATCTCACTTAACTACTGTTAAGAGAATTCTAAGGTATCTGAAAGGTATTACTAATGTTGGACTGTGTTATAGAAAATCCAAATACTTTCAATTAGTAGGTTATTATGATGCTTACTTTGCTGGAGATAGAGTAGAACGAAAAAGCACCTCTGGAAGTTGTCAATTCCTTGGTGAAAATCTGATCTCATGGTACATCAAGAAGCAAGCCACCATAGTATTTTCAACCACTGAAGCATAATATGTAGCTCCTGCTAGATGTAGCACTCAGATTCTTTGGATGAAGAGTCAACTAAAAGACTATCACCTGTGGTAACGCTTCTGCAATTTGCCTTTCTAAAAATCTAATTTTACACACTAAGGCAAAACATATTGAAATAAAACATAATTTCATAAAGGGATATATTCATAAAGGAATATTGAGTTTAAACTTTGTAGATATAGACCATCAATGGACTGATATTTTCACTAAACCTCTTTCTGAAGATAGATTTAAATACATTTTGAAAAATATAAGTATGGAAGTATGCCCTGAATGAAATTTTTATTTATTGTCAATAGAGTCAGAAGTTCTATTTTTGAACATTCTAATTAACATCTCTTCAGAAGTTAGAAGAGAAGTTCAATTAGAAGCCATACATAGAAGTTCTGAAATACTTTCTAATATTTCATTACACGTATGGTTCAGAAGTTCACAATATCAAACAGTTGTTACGCTATTCACCTAGAAGTTGAACACATGTTCATAACTTCTGATAGGTTACTCAGACACGTGCTAGCTATTGACATAATATTCCTAGGTAACTGTTGATATCTAATCAAATCTCAAGAAATCCCTCTAATTGTCAGACGCTACTTAATGCGCATGATAATTAATTTGTTTTTTTTTTAAATTTTAATTGATTTTTAAACGTTTCATTTGCATGCCCTTCTGCTATAACTACCCTTTCAAAATACTCTTTTCTCTTTTCACTCTCAAGATTATTTTATGCATTTCTGCCTCTTCTTATCTTTTTTCAAAAACCCTAAACCCAGACATTCATCAATGGCGTCAAGTTCTAACAATCCAGAAACCCCTAACCCAGAAACTCATGTTTCTAATCCTTCAGAAACCAATGTTCAACCCATTCCTTAACCATCTGAGAGATATGTTGTCCCTGAAAGAACAACCCTAATTCCGCTTGAGAAATTGGAAGTTGTGTGTGAACTGATAATTGATTTGGTGAATCTCAAAGACAATGGATTCAACCTATTTCCAACTGTGGAATTTCAAGCTTGGATGAATTTCTTTGATCGTCTTGTTGGACCAGTATTTCCAAACCTGGTCAAAGAACTATGGATTGACGCTGTTGTAACCCCCAAAGCCATTCTCTCTTTTGTAACGGGTAAGGAGATTTCTATCACTGAGAATGTTATTAGAAGATTGTTGGGTCTAGAAGGTGAAGGTGAAATTGGTGTTCCAGAAGGTAGAATTGATTTGAATCTTGTTAATGCTGAAATATTTACTTCTGGAGAAGCTTCAACAAAGATAAAGGATTTGAAGGATATCTAGAAGATTTGGGCCAAGATCTTTCATGGATGTATACATCATAGAAAGGAGACAAGTTCACAAGATTACATCAATGCATATCAACAATATTAGCTATTTTGTGTAGGAACTAATGTTAAGGTGGATTTACCCTACCTTCTGTTCAAACATCTTTGGCTACATTTAAGGAAACAAGAGAAGCAGAAAGAACAAGCAATCCCAAGGCTAAGAGAACCTGGATACCTTTGGCTAGACTTATCTCAAACATTCTGACTGAGAATGGTCTGATAGCGCACTTAGAAGATGTTAAACTGTTGAAGGAGATGGATCCTATATGTGGCAAAATCTGGAATAGCAAGAATCTTGTGAAGGGAAAGATCATTGAGAGACTTCTGGATGAACCTACTCCATTAGCTTGGCATTCTGTCACTAAGAGGAGAGTTCCAATTGCTGATTTCCCAGCGTTTGACTCAGAAGCTCATCAACTGACTATTCAAAATTACATCAGAAGTTGCAAGAGAAAAGGACTTACAATTGATCCAACTTGGATTCAAGGCAGAGATTCCCCAAGTCCTGTTAGGAAGATCAGGAAGAGGAAAGCTGATGGAGAAGGAACTTCTGCAAGACCACAAAAGTCTCAGAAGAAGAAGAAATAGACAACCTCAGGTACAACTTTTGAATCCATTTCTTCTTCACATGTTGCTAGTATATTAACATAAGCTGCACCAACAACTTCAACCTCTGTTCCCTTAGAAACACAAACCACAAAACAAACTATAGAAACTATAGATGTTGATATTGATCTTACTTCCCCCCTCAAAAACTCTAGAAACCAATCCCCGCATTGCTCAAGATCAATCTGACATAGATAATTTTGATGCCTTGAATTCAGAACTTCCACCTTCATCCACTTCAACATAAACCACATCTTTCAATACTCCACAAAGATTACAACAGAAAATTCTTGTTTCTGCTCCTAACTCACCTAATCCAAATGCACCACCATCCCCAACTTTTTATCCACACCCAAACAATGGTGAATGGAACTAAGATGTTCCATCTTGGCTATTACCTGGAATTGATATTCCTCTGTAAACTAAATTCCCAGGTCCTCTACCCAAAACAAATCTTTTTGCAGTTTCTAAATCACCTACACATATCACTACTTCATTTGCTGAACCAACCATTACTCCTATACCTATAGAACTTCCTCCACGTCCTTCTCCAACACTTCAATCCACTCACTCCACTGAACAAACAACAATTCCAACAGAACTTCCACATCCTAACTCCCTAGAAACTACTGAACCTACACCTGTTCCCACTCCAAAACTTCCATATCCATAAATTCCTGACTCCCCATAATTTATAAGAACCATAGTTGATCTCAACTCTCTCACCATAAAGAAAACTATTTTCAAACCTGTGCATACAAATGTTAGTGTACTTTTGCAAAAGTTTGAAACAGAAATGCTGAGTTGGCTAGAACTGTTGAAGGATGATTATGCCAACAATTTGAGCCCCTTTGCATCAGCTGATTTATGGAGAACCTTTAGAAGTAAATTCAATGTTGAATCCCTTAAACTCAAAGAGATGTGCTACTCTCATGTTTATGAGAAATTTTCTGAGTGTCTGAATGGTTTGAAGAAGGCAGCCTATAGTATCTGGAACGAGAAGCCACTTTTACAGCTTGACAATGCTCTGTGGCAACCACCAGCTGACTACATGGATATTTCTGATGATGAATCCTCTGAATCAGAAGTTGCTGATCCAAACTCTGGAGCTTTGGTTCTGTATAGACCTCTGAGTTTTCGTCCCAGATAACCAAGGAAGAAAGTGCTGACTCTAATGGTTGATCTTGATACACTTTTCTCTAGCACCTTCTGTCCTATATCTGCTGGCTCTACTTCTAGGGCTGTTTCTACTGAGGATGTTGATTCAAAACTTTTGTTGTTCTAGAAACTCTGAAGGAGTTAAAGAAGGAAAATGAAGTAGCAAGAGAATGTCTGGATAAACAAGATGAGACGAATAAGGAAATTAAGACTTGGATGCAGAAACAAGAGGAATCCTCAACTGAAATCAAGAACCTTCTACTCTCACTAGTTTCTCGTCCCACCTAGACCTTATGTTTTCACACAATAAATATACAAGTGTACAATTTTGCTTCTGAAGTATACAGATTTACACAAGCTCTGACAGAAGATGTTGAAAAGACAAACTCAAATCTAAAGCTTCAAGCTCTGATGATTCAAGCTCTGAAATAAAAAGGAAACTCTGAAGAAAAGGATCTCTGAAAGTTCTGAAAGAACATCTCAGGGAAGTTCTACTATACTTATTTTTCCTAATTATTAATCTCAGGGGGGGATTGTTTATCTCAGGGGGAGATATGTTTTTCATATATACAATTTTTTTAATCAAAATCTAATATTTTTGTCATCATCAAAAAGGGGAGATTGTTAGAACATAGTTTGGTTCTAATCATATCTTAGAGTTTTGATGATAACAAGTGAAATAAATTTTGTATAATAGATATGATACTCTGTTGTATATTGTTTTAATTTCAGATGATGTTCTGACTAAAGCACTCAAGAATAAAGAAATATCAGATTATGCTGAGAAAACAAGTATTAGAAGTTCTAATGAAGAATGAAACTTCTGGTCACGCACGCTGAAAGCAACTTCTGAAGGAAGCATGCTAAGTGCAACCTCTGATAGAAGCACCAAAGAATGTTCTGATTATAAGATGTTTTGAACAAGGCTTACAGAAGATCATGAAGTATTAGTATGTCATCTTCTAAGACAAAGTCTGCTACAGTAACGTTACCCTACTAAGCTAAGACGGCTGAAGTACTTGAGTGATTCAACTTTCTAGGAACTTGGAGAAAACAAAGCATGTGAAATTAAACATGCTTAATTACGCTTTCCAGTAACCAAGACACGCAAAAGTTTCAATGAAAAAAATTCTAGGAGCTCTATATATAGTGTAACATTCAAAGAAGCAAAAACAATTTATTCTGAGAGAACTTATGCTGGCAAAATCAAAATCATTATTCTGTTAAGTTTATTTCTAAGTTCTTGAGCTAAAATACCTTGTGTAAAAATCACTTTTGTGATAAAGCTTTTTAGAAGCAATTATATACATTTTGTCTAGAAGTTTTTGTGTAATTGTTCCTTGAGAGACCAGTTGGGTCAGATTTCTCAAGAAGGCTAGGACTAGTTGAGTCTTAGAGGTGTTAGTCACTTGCAGTTGGCTTGTGCATTGTTGTTAGTCACAACAGTTGGTTGTGCAGTTGTAATCTTTTGATTATAGTGAATTAAGTCCTTATTGAGAGAGGCAAAATCACCTTGACGGGTGGATGGAAGTAGTTTGAGTTTCAAACGAACCAGGATAAAAAGCCTGGTGTGTTTAGTTTGTTGTTAAGTAAAAGAAAAATTTAAAAGGGAAAAACTTATTCAACCCCCCCCCCTTCTAAGTGTTTTCTAAGCCTTCACTGATTGTCAGCCATGTTCCTTAAATAAGTAATTATAATTGTTAGCTTTTAAAAATAAAACAACTCAGACAAGAATTCACAAGTGCACTTGTGAAACTGATCCAGGGAGACTTCGCAAGTGCATTTGCGAAACCCCCTACGCACAACCATTTTCAAAACCTAACAGCTTCTTGCCTAAACACCCTAAACTTAGTTTTTTGTCACCCAAACAACTACATTTACCTATTCTAACACCAAGATACACCATGTAATATCTACAAATTAACCTAATAAACTATTACAAGATTGTATTATGAATAAAAAAAATTGTAGAAAACTTACACAAGTTTGAAATCTTGGAGAAATTTAGGATGACTTGAAACGAAGAGATGGGCAAAAATTAGTGAATTTGGATAGTAGAAATATTATGGTTTGGAGTAGAAAGTTTGAAAATTTGGTATTTTGATAGAAAATGAAGGGGTATGTTTTGTTTGTTTTGTTAAAACAATACACATACTTCACAAGTGCACTTGCGAAATGAGTAATTATGGATTATTTTGCAGATGAACTTGCGAAGTCATATGTTATTGTACTATCGCAAGTGCACTTGCGAAGTCTGGGGGTATTTTGAGTTTTTCACCAAAGACCTAGAATAACCTTACTAGGTGGGAAAATAAATTCTCAAAGTTTACATTTCTACTCTCTAATGTGTTCATTTGTTTCATTCTATTTTCTAATACAAAAGTTAGTTTTAAATTTTGAATTTTAAAACTTAAAGATAATATGTCTGCAGACTCACCCCTCATCTGTCTTAACCTTTTTATATGGCAAAGGAAAATTTAAAATTCACATTATCAATTGTGTTTGTTTTACAGTATTTTTTAAAATTGTTAGTTATGATATCAACATGCTTTTAGTAAAGTGGTCAAACATAAAAAAAAAAAGTGTTTTGAAAATCACCATGTATTTATATATTTTATCTTTGATATTTTTGGTTTTTTAGCCTTACAAGTAGTTGATCTTTTACAAAGAGTTCAAAGACTTATGAATAATAATGTTGTATCTCCTAGATCTATGATTTTAATTTTTAAGAAGATTGATTTTACGATCCAAAAAGGAGTAGCGCCGGAGCTTGTTGTCCGCTTTCCTTCTATTTCTGTATTGACCTAAATTAATCTTTTTTAATATTCTAAATTTATTAGAGGAATAAAATAATTTAAACATATTATGATATTAGAATTTGTTTAAAAAAAACTAGATTACGTGTGTGTTTGGTATTGCGTTTCGTATGTAAATCTCGCATCCCTATGCTATTTTACCTATTTTGCTGTGGTTTTATAGAAGCTACAAGTTGTAGTTTTTAGATAAATATAAGGTGGCATTTTCATAAATGATACTCCTTCTATTTTAAAATGACTGTCGTTTTTATAAATAAATTATATTTTAAAATGACTGTCACTTTCACTTTTTAATGTTGTAATGATTATTATTTGTTCAATTATGTCATTTATGTAAAGTGGCAAAGCATGAGAAAGCATGTTCCGACAATCAACATGCTTTTATATCGTTCATCTCTGACACTTTTGGTTTTCTAGCACCAGAAGCGGTGAAACTTTTACAGAGAGTGCAAAGGTTAATGCATAACAATATTGGGTCACCTAGAAACATTAATGTAGTTTTTAAAAGAATTGGTTTTGCTATTCAAAAAGGGGTAACAGCGCAACTTGTTGCCCGTTTTCCCACAATTTATGTATAATCTTGATT
Organism: Vicia sativa; assembly: GCA_021764765.1. Lineage (NCBI taxonomy): Eukaryota > Viridiplantae > Streptophyta > Magnoliopsida > Fabales > Fabaceae > Vicia > Vicia sativa. The sequence goes on from CM038794.1 coordinate 184,698,418, forward strand.
ATTTGATAAAACTCAATTGTTCTTTGTCATCATATCAAAATTGTGTTATTTACTTTTTATTTAGACATTACAATTAATATATTAATAAAATTAATTTTATAAAAATGTATTATGACAATATTATTGTATTCATTAGCAAAAACCTTAAATGATGGTGATTGAGTATACCAAACATATACTAAAGTTTTGTATAAGTATGTGAAGATATCAAGAATTTTTCTTGCCACCCCTTTCATTTAACCTAGAACCCCCAACCTTTTTTATTCTCACTTTACCTCTGATTCATTACAAAGGCATTTTCGACAAAACTTTCGGTAGGGTATTTAAACTTTCTGGCATACCAAAAATTTGGTATACCCAAATTTCCGGAAATGTTTTTAAAAATTTCTGTATACCGGAAATAACATAATTTCCAGTATTACTCAAATTTTCGAACGTGTATTAAAAAAATCTGGTATACCAGAAATTAGTTAAGTTCCTGTATATCAGAAATTTCATTTATAACTGAAATTTCCAATATGTATATAAATATTATGTTTTTTTAACGGTTGAGATTTTGCCGACACTTTTAGAGGGTCCAGATTGCACCGACACTTATGTGTGGTCTAGAATGTATCACTATTTGTATAAATAGGGGTTTTAGGGTTATTGAATAACACATCTCAACAAAATGCCTCTTCCTTAATTTTTGATTAAGGCAAAAGTGTATTACAATGACTGCAAATCTGTGGTTGAATTCAAGCTCCCAGATGCATCTGAGTCCTTTGCCACCTTCAAAGGAAACGTCGAATGGTTTGCTGCCTGATTCTGAGAACAGAAGGGTGACAAAAATTAAATTTCGGGAGGATTACATTGGTATATATGGTTGGGTGAAATACAGCCTAATCAAGCTGAAGAATGATGAAGATGTGAAGACCATATGGAAATCATTTTGTCGTAGGATAACCAAAGGTTCGACCGAGTTGGACGCGGAGATCTAGAGATCTATTGACAGCATCATGAAGTGTCTGAAGCATCCAGATGAATCCGGTAGTTCCTAGGTTTTCATGTATCAGAGTACTGTATATGTTTGTTATTTGTCATCTGATGTTTGTTAACTTATTCGAGTTTCTTATTTGTATTATTTTGTTTTCTTTATGTAATCGAAAGAAAAGGTACTAGCTGATAAGTGTCAAAATGTAGTTATTTTGTGTATATGTTTTGTGGCACTTATCCGTTCTTTTGTTGATATTTAGTTGAATAATCCCGACTTTTTGTATAAATGTGTACATAATAGAATAATTGAGTTTTTGTGTAAATATTATATCATTTGATAGTTTTTCATCTCTTTATAGGTATTCATTCATAATTGGAGCATTGAGTAATAAAGGCCAAAGGCTAAGCTTCAAGAGTGCGATTTTGCACAATACGTCATCGAATAAAGCTCAAATTCAACACAATAAAAATCATCAATTTGGTTTATATTTCTTCATGGTTGGATAGAGCATTGAATAAGCTTTCCAACGCTTCAAACCGGGCGCAATTCCGAGTTACGGTTCTCAAGATACGGCAAAAACAAAATGCTGAAAATAGCAGACCGCGCTGAGCGCGAACAGACCGCGCTGAGCGCGACCTGCGACTTCAGAATTCTTTAAAAGGGGCTCAAAACACATTTTTAGGTTATGGGTTGGGTATTTTTGAGTCCCAACACCATCACCTTCATTTCTTTGGTAGATTAGCTTAGAAAACAACATTGGAGCTTGCATTTTGATGATTGGAGGTGGATTGCTCTTCGATTGGCTTTGACAACCAATTTAGATTTGTGGTTTATCTCTTCTCCTCTTTGTGTATTTCTCTTTTGTTGGGTTTGTATGTATTTCTACTCATAACTCTTGTATATTTATCGCCTTTGGCTTGTATAAAGTTTGCTTTACGAATTTGTGTCGGTGATTATCTTGGGTTTTTACTTTATGTTAGGGATTTGAGCTTTGTTAGGGATAGATTGCTTAGATTCTTACCTAGGATGATTATCGGTTAGTTTCTGAATGCTAGAGATAGGTTTAGAGCTGACATTCACTATAGAGTATCCGAACTTAATGCCTTTGCGTCGGTGAAGTATGCCAGGAATGGATATGGAGGTGACGCAGTTGACTTCTTTGTTGTCGAGGTATGCCAGGGATGGATATTGAGATGATTTAGGAGGATTCTCAATTTGGGTTAGAAATATCTTAGGTTGTGAGAGGTATGTGATGACACGGACGAGTATCGTAGGCCGAGTATGACATGGGTGGTAGATTTAAGTCTGTGACGGGTAGTTTACATTCGTTCCGGATAAGCTGTCTATCCTTTATACTTTTTGTTCATTTACTTTTTGTCTTTTATTTTCATTTCTTTTAATCTCAAACTCATTAACGGTAGAATTGTCGAACGACGAATCAATAACCAATCTCTGTGGACACGATACGATATAACCTAACCGGTATATATCACCCGGTAAAAATAATACCAACTCTTTGCTTGCCGTTATACCGCAGCAACAAAATGGCGCCGTTGCCGGGGATTGGTTTTATTGGTTTGTATTGCGATAATTCCGTTGTTTTTGAGTTTTGTAATTATTGTATATGTTGTATAGACTTTGTATATGAATTTGTATATGTTACTTGTACATGTTGTGTTAACTTTCCATACTTGTACATATGTGTGTTTTTCCTTGTTTTCAAGTGATGTTGTGAATTGTCTCGTACACGTAACGTTTGTTGTGTCGTTGTTAGGACACTTTCTTTAGGTTTGCGCGGTGTGGCAATACCATGGCATGACGAGAGGAGGTTACTAGTGCTCGCACAATAAAGGCGTCGAGCTTACGACGTAAAACAAGCATGTTTGTTTATGTTGTTTATGTGTGTGGTGACTTGTGTTTTAACAAGTTGAAATAGGACTTGTTCTTAATTTTAAATCTTCACTTTTCAACTTGTTAATTCATTGTCACCACGTTGTATTGTTATTTGCTTTTGTTTTGTTATGTCAATTTGTTATTTTCCACAAGTTTGTAGTGTTTTAGCTTGTGGAAGTGTGTGTGTATTGTAAATATTATTTAGATGTGTAAATGAGATTGTATAGGTGTGTAAGTGGAGCTTGCATAGCAGTTGCACCTGTTGCTGTCATTTTTCTGCAACTGGTGTAGCGCGCTCTGTTGGCGCTTAGCACGCTCTGCTATGCAGGGCCAGTGAATTCTTTTAAAATTTCACTTGGTTTTCCTTTTTCCCACTTTCACCAAGGCTTTTTTGTATTGAATAAAATTAGTATTGTTTTTCTAATTCTTTTGTTGTTGTTTGGACTCAAATTTTGGTCCGGTAACTTGAAGACTTTTGAGGTGATTTTCCGAGTTTGATCGTTTCAACTCGCGGATGTATGGTAATGATAGTTTCAAAGTTGGTACACGTCAGGTACTCGTTTATCGCTTTCTATAGCATAACATGTTTAGGAAATTTATCATTTGTATAATTACCATGCTATTCATTTTTTTTGCATTACTTGCTCATGAATTGAATCACTTTAGTTCCTTTTTTACCCATAAATGTGAGGAAGCTTTCCATTGTTTACATATGAGAGTCCACATTCTTGTTTTAACTGGATTTTATTATGCTTAATCTTTTGTTTTGTGTTGATTGTATGATTGCAAGAAAATGATCAAGGCATTTTGTTGATTTTGAGCATAACTACCTTGGCCAAATATTCAATTCACCTTGTGAGTGTGTGAACCTTTGTTAACCCCTTTGAGCTTTTATCAACATCCATTTTTATTTGAACTTGATGCTTGTCTATGAGTGTCAATTCACTTTTTTTATGGATGTTGATTTCTTTGTTTCTTGAACCCTCAACTATATGTTGTTGTATGGATTTTTACCTTGCCTTAGAAAGTAGGGAGTATTCACACATTAATGTTGGTTGAATTCAAGTTGGGGAGAGGAATGTTTATGTGCTTATGTTGTGATTGATATGAGATTGAGAAAAGAAAAAGAAAAAAGAAAAAAATGTGAAAAAGAAAGATTAGAAAAAGAAAGAAAAAAAAAAGAGAAAAGTTTTGAAAAAGAAAAACAAAAAGAGTAGGAATAATGTTATGTTAATAAGTGAGGTGTGTTTGGTGTGAAATTTGTGATGAAGAAGAAGCTTGATTGGAATTATATTGTTTAGAACTTTGTGAGTTAATCACTCCCTTAGGTTTAGGCAAGTTTTTGTTTCGATTAGCTTTAGGACTTATCACTTGTTTGTTAACCAAGCCATTCTTGCATTTGTATTTTCAATACCTTGATGAATGCCCTTGTGATTCTTGCATTCATGATGAATCTAGGCTGATTGAGTTTGTTTTGAGATGTTTTGCATGATTTTTGTACTTAGGATTTCTTATATGTTATTGTTGTAGTATAGTGGTAAGTTTGTATTTGTCGTGTACATTTTTCGTTTGAACCATACATTTGTTTTCCGTTTTCAAAACTTGTTGATTCGTGATTCTTTGATTATCATTCTTTGTTTCTTTAGGTTTACTTGACTTTGTTTGAGGACAAACAATGTAGTTGAGAATGTCAAAATGTAGTTATTTTGTATATAATATTTAGTTGAATAATCCCGACTTTTTGTATAAATGTGTACATAATAGAATAATTGAGTTTTTGTGTAAATATTATATCATTTGATAGTTTTTCATCTCTTTTATAGGTATTCATTCATAATTGGAGCATTGAGTAATAAAGGCCAAAGGCTAAGCTTCAAGAGTGCGATTTTGCACAATACGTCATCGAATAAAGCTCAAATTCAACACAATAAAAATCATCAATTTGGTTTATATTTCTTCATGGTTGGATAGAGCATTGAATAAGCTTTCCAACGCTTCAAACCGGGCGCAATTCCGAGTTACGGTTCTCAAGATACGGCAAAACAAAATGTCGAAATAGCGGATCTTGAAGGCGAATGTATTTACCGAGCGCGACCGACTTCAATTCTTTAAAAGGGCTCAAAACACATTTTAGGTTATGGGTTGGGTATTTTGAGTCCCAACACCATCACCTTCATTTCTTTGGTAGATTAGCTTAGAAAACAACATTGGAGCTTGCATTTTGATGATTGGAGGTGGATTGCTCTTCGATTGGCTTTGACAACCAATTTAGATTTGTGGTTTATCTCTTCTCCTCTTTGTGTATTTCTCTTTTGTTGGGTTTGTATGTATTTCTACTCATAACTCTTGTATATTTATCGCCTTTGGCTTGTATAAAGTTTGCTTTACGAATTTGTGTCGGTGATTATCTTGGGTTTTTACTTTATGTTAGGGATTTGAGCTTTGCTAGGGATAGATTGCTTAGATTCTTACCTAGGATGATTATCGGTTAGTTTCTGAATGCTAGAGATAGGTTTAGAGCTGACATTCACTATAGAGTATCCGAACTTAATGCCTTTGCGTCGGTGAAGTATGCCAGGAATGGATATGGAGGTGACGCAGTTGACTTCTTTGTTGTCGAGGTATGCCAGGGATGGATATTGAGATGATTTAGGAGGATTCTCAATTTGGGTTAGAAATATCTTAGGTTGTGAGAGGTATGTGATGACACGGACGAGTATCGTAGGCCGAGTATGACATGGGTGGTAGATTTAAGTCTGTGACGGGTAGTTTACATTCGTTCCGGATAAGCTGTCTATCCTTTATACTTTTTGTTCATTTACTTTTTGTCTTTTATTTTCATTTCTTTTAATCTCAAACTCATTAACGGTAGAATTGTCGAACGACGAATCAATAACCAATCTCTGTGGACACGATACGATATAACCTAACCGGTATATATCACCCGGTAAAAATAATACCAACTCTTTGCTTGCCGTTATACCGCAGCAACACTAGCCACAAAATATTATGCAATAAACTAGATGTTTGTTTGTAACAACATACACATATAATACAATAATATAAATAAAAATCTACATAGACCCTCCACACGCAATGTCGGCCAACCTAGCTAACCCTTGATAAACCTCACCATCGTGGTTCACCAACCCCATGATGTTATATAATGTAACTTCGATGAGATGTAGACGGGTGTTCTGGTTAGCTGCAGGAGGAAGATGTGGTGGTGGATCAGAAGAATCTATGGTACCTGAAGGCCATGGGACGTCAGATGCTGAAGCTGGTGGTATGACCCGAGGATGTGACACACTAAGGAGCCACTCAAGGTATCCACCCTCTCACTGCTCGGGCTCTTGAACCCGGAGGGCTGCATCCATGATCTCACGGGGGAGCTGATGATGTGACTCTAAAACCAGCGATCAATGACACCAGTTGGAGCGTGAGGGACCAGCCGTGGGATGCCCTGTACATAACCATATTTGCGTAGACACCACTCAAGCAAGTGTCTATCCACATAGGTCTCCCATCTGACATGCCCTGAATATAAACTAGATACCTTAAAAGGACGATGAGTGCGATGAGCCGTATACGGTGTCCATATGACATCATCTAGTGTTAGAGCATCCAGCCTCCTCCTTTACTCCATCAATCCTCCAGGAATGACCTGTTTGGCCTTTCATCTCTTCACACATGGATCTGTATCCTCAAGACGCTGGATCTTCTAGTCACAGATGTGAGGGAAGTGCTCGTATATCCAACACTACATAAATAAAATCATGAAATTATTTTACTAATATATAATAATTATGAAAAATCATCTAATGAAATATAATATACCTGTAACAAGCTCAGATAACCAACAAGTTGTCTGGTCTCAGGACGGGAAGCAACATCAAGTGTCGTGTAAAGCATCGTTAAAGCTGTCACTCCCTTAGCCCAACATGGAGTGTCAAGGGCGCTGAATAGAGACAAGTAACGAACATCAATGTAAACTCCAGACTTGTCCACAAATAGAGTACATGTTACCAGATGTAGCATGTACGCCCTAGCGGCAGCCTCATACCTCCCTGCCTCCACTAACTCAGGATAAATAGTCCTCAATCAAGACATGCGAAGGTGCAATCCCCGAGTCTCACCAAACTCACGTAGGACATCCGCCTCATCCACCTCCAAAGCATCCACAACCATGTGCACCGCCGTCATGTGGTCCCTATAATATGATGTGAAAAATATACTAGCAATCGGAAGGTGAAAGAGGGCATCCACATCATCAAGCATCACTGTCATCTCCACAAATGGAAGATGCAACGATGATGTCTCTGGGTGTCACCTCTCAACAAAAGCTAATAGCATGGAGGCGTCCAACATGGTCAAAGAGCATTCAGCAAAGTCCTCCAGATTGAAATCCTCAACTATCTTCCTCACATGCTCATGCAACTCCTTTTCGGGGAAGTTCTTCAACTTCGACCCATGAGAAGCGACCTTCAACATTGGACGCTCCTGAAACAAAAAACACAATTACAACAAATTAGTATAGATCAAATCGTGTAATACAAATGAAAATTAACCTTAAACTAAACTATTATTACATACCTTGCTCTGCCATATCCTATATGCGACATGGTCAGCATAACCCGTCAAAACGGACCTGTCAAAAGGTCCTTTGGGGAAACCACCATCAGTACATATTGATGGCTCTATAGATACAACAATCGTGGTGTCCGTATCAGCACGAGACACCACGTCCACTCCCTCCTAAACCGGCTCTTGTATCACTTGCTCCTGAACCGACACCTGAACTGGCTCCTCAATTATCTGCTCATGTATCACCGGCTGTTGTATCACCAGCTCCTCAACAACCTGCTCCTGAACATCGAGTGCTTTACAACTACCTGCTCCATTGTAGGAACAGGAGCATGACCCTCCCCCGTTGGAGGCTGTTGTAGAAGCTCTAGCAGTCTGTCTGCGAGGTGCACAAAGCCCGACTAAGGCCTGCTCTGCCATCCGTTTCTGGTGAGAATCGGTTGGACAACAGTGTTCGACCCACATCTCTGAGGACTGGGCCTCATCAGCAGGTCGAGCCACACCATCAACTCAATCTGTAGTCCAGTCGACAATAGACCCATCTCTACCTCTTGTCATCACTGCAAGCAAAATTAAAAATCATAAAAAACATAGATATTAAAAAAAAAATTAGAAATTACCGGAATTTTTGAAATTTTCAGTATGGAATATGTACCAGAAATTTCAAAATTTCCGGTATCATTATCAAATGATAATACATAATTTCCGGTATCATGATCAAATGATAATACCATAAATTATAAAATTTCTGGTGCGAAAATACTGGATATTTCATAATTTACTGTAGGCGATATCGAAAATTATGAAATATCTAACACAAAATATCAGAAATTTTGACAAATGTACCGTAAATTTTACTTGTTTTTTCGAAATTTCTGGTAGCGCCACTAAATTTCCGATATCGTCAGAGAATTTTGAAAATTCAGTGTACCGTAAATTTGAAGAATGAAATCTGGTTGGATAAAATTCTTTTCATAACTTTGGGGGTGTCAGGTTAAAACTCGGGGTGGCAAAAAAATTCTCGAAGATATCCTCCCTTAAGAGTTAGCTTGGTGTTACCATTTAAATTAGTATTTCGAACTTTTGGCAGAGTTTTTTCATTTTTTTGGAAATCTTGGTATCCGGCCTTTCAACCGACTAATCCAAGAGGGATTAATTCCTTGTAATCGACTAATCCAAGGGACCGCCCACTAGCGGGGGACTCGTTTAAAGTCCCGGATTAATCCTATCGAGGGACCAATTCCTTGACACACGCCCGGGCTCAAGCCTTGTTTTCTTTATATTTTTCCTAACTTAATAGTCGAATTTTAGATAAAACTAGAGGCAAAGTTAGTAAAAACAAGAGCAAAATTAATAATAATAGAGGCAAAATTAGTAAAAATATGGATAAAATTATATATTATGTCATATGTAATTTACGGTTTAAATTTTTACCCAGACAATCTAAAATTTCTAACTCCCCCCACCCCACACACCCACTGACCTAAACATACCCCTATGCCACCTTTACCCTATCTAACAAGACTTCCCTGTTCCCTCATGGATGGTCCATCCAATTTTAAATTTCACTTTCACTAAAATCTAATCAACCGTTTTAAATCTAGTTTTAGTTTCTAGAAACAAAAAATAGGTAAATACTCCATAACAACCTACCAGCGTACACGTGTCGTGTAGTTCACAAAACCTTGTTATACCTCCACGTGTCAACATCATAACACGTGATACGTGTTAATGAAGCAAGCGAAAAAAACATTTTCACACCACCAAAAAAACAAAAAACCCCTTTCATTTCATTTATTTAATTTTAATTTTATTTAGATTTAAGTTTGACGCCAAAGTAGACGAATTAATTGGGATCACACATACCAAACTTTACCAATAAACAAATTAACTCTACCCAATTGGTCAATTTCTAATTTTTTCTCTTTTTTTTTTTTTATGTATATAAATTTATAAAACTTTTATGCATTTGATCCTATTCCTATATATCCCAAGACAGAACATCTCCACACACTTTCCCTTTATTTTTGAACCAAACTCTTTCACTTTTCCTTTATTTGCAGTTTCTTTTCTCAATAGCTGTGAACAAAATTAAAGCTATCAGAATCGCGTTTCAAAAGCAGAAATACAAACAACAAGCTATCAAAATCGCGTTTCATAAGCAGAAAAACAAAGAAGTTATCATGATGGAAACCATGCAGCCTCATAAGCAGAGAGACGAAGGAGAAGCTTCTTTTTCTTCTTCACATAATCATGATCACGTTTCTCCTTCTCCAAGTTTCAGCAGCTACTCATCGGAGACACTCGCCGAGATCGCCGCCAGAGTCATCGACGAGCTCCGATGGGATCCTCATTCAGTTTCCGACGACGACGCACTTTACCAACCCTGGGAAAACGATAACAGCTTTGCTGCTACTCCAAACGAAGATGAGGACGACGGAAGTGAGTTTGAGTTCGCGGTGGTTTCGACTGACACAGCGAATTTCTCGGTGGTTTCCGCGGATGACATTTTCTCTAACGGTCAGATCAAGCCTTTGTATTATCCAATTTTCGATCAAAATCTTCTAAACGACGAAGACGGCGTTGTTTCTTCCGTCACAATTCCTAATGAAACTACAACACGACGTCGTTTACCTTTACGGACGCTGATGTTCGAGGACACCGAAACGACGGCGTCGTGTTCGTCGTCCACTGACGAGAGTGTAGACCTAGAATCTGCACCGGAAGGGAGTTACTGCGTGTGGAACCCTAATTCCGTTGGAATTGAACGGAAAAAGAGTAGCTCCGCGGGTTCTGGATCGAAGCGGTGGAAGCTTCGGAACTTGCTTTTGAGAAGCCATAGCGACGGGAAGGATAAGCAGCCGGTGATGTTTCAGGTTCCTAAAACGACGGCGAGTAAAGGTTCGCCGGCGGTGGAGAACGACGGGAAGAATCAGAGTAAGAAGAAGTCGTTTTTAGCTTATAGACCCGAATTGGTTGGACTTTTCGCTAATGTTAATGGGCTTGGTAGGAATTTGAACCCGTTTTGATTTTTCGACCCGAATTTAACATTATCAGTATTTTTATTTGTTTATTTTTAATCACAGTGTATTATGTGCCATGTCAATCTAATTATTTTACATTTTAGTATTTTTGAGCCATGTATTATATTGAAATTAAAGAGATTGAGATGTAGTACTTATTCTTTTCTCTGTAAATTATTTGGAATTGCAAGTTTTTTTTGTCGGTATCAAAGTTCTATATTAGGTATGGTTCGTTTGTATTTGAATTAGTGTGGTGGTGGGGTTTTTATGTATATAAACTAAGAAATTTTGGTTACTTTTAGGCCACAATGTGTATATAATCTATTTTAATAGTATTAATGGTAATTAATTAATTAATGGATCATGTTGGAAGGTTGTGGATAATGAAGAAAGGTTGATGTGTCTTCCTCTCTAATCTAACCCTCTGCACTGCAAATGCATGGTGGGTTCTAATTATGCAGCGTCTAAGTTTGACAGATTCTTTTTTTTTTCTTTCTTTTTCGTGTTTGTTTGTCTTACGCGGTTAAACTTTTGGATTAGAATATTATTATGCTAAAGATAACTAGAATATTGTGGGAGATTATTATGCTAAAGATAAGTAGAATAGTCTGGGAAAGGAGAAACGAAATAGTCTTTGGTGGATAAATCACTTTAGACTCGAGAAGTGTTGGACAATTAAATGGAAATTGGAAATCATTACTTGACACATGATCTTTCCGTTTTGTAATAAACGTCATTTTGCATTTTTAAAAATCAAATTTATCCCACTATCTATTATTTCATTTAAAAATAAAATTCTATAAATTAAATTATTAAAAAAATAATATTTATCTCTTATATCAGAATATGCAATCACTCAAGTTGTTAACTTATAGTTGGGGGAGATACCCGTGAATTTGATAGGGTTTGTTGCCTCAACACCTTTAACACTGTTATTGAAGCTTGATGGTGGGATACGACTAATTGTTGTGGAGTCTATTTGGAGGCGGTTGATATCCAAGATTGTGATGAAAGGGGTTGGTAAGGATGTGACACAATATCTCAATGACTTCTAATTTGGGATCAGGGTATCGGGCGATGCTGAGGCTATTTTGCATAGTGTCAACTGAGTGTTGGCGGCATGGAGATGATTCTTTGACAATGCTCACAGTAGATTTTACAAATGCTTTTAATCTAGATCGATCATCTATTTTTTTGTGGGTTGAGTTTCTTTATGGTCAGGCAGCAAGGTTATACCTCAGGAATAAGCATATCATGTCAGCCAATGAAGTGCAACAAGGTGATCCATTAGGGTCACTCCTTTTTTTCCCTTTTGTTACACCCATTTATTCATCAAATTAGTGACAAATTTAAGCTTCTTCTTCATGTCTGGTATCTCGACGATGAGAACATCATAGGGGATTCTAAGGAGGTGGCTAAAGCCCTTGACATCATTTGGGAGATCGGTCCAAGATTAGGGCTCATATTAAATATTCATAAAACTAAGATTGTTTTGCCTTCGTGTAATGATAGAAAACTTTGTGGGGGAGTTGTTTCCTTTAGACATTGGGAGACCGATGTTAGGGATGGAGTTACTTGGAGGGGTTTAGTCGAGATGAAGGCTTTATCGATGGATTATCCATGAAGAGAATGACTAGGGTTGTTGAGCTCATGCATCTGCTATCACAACTAAGGGATCCTTAGAGTGAGATTCTTCTGCTTCGTTCTTGCATGGGTATCGCCAAACTCTTTTTTGGTCTTAGAACGTGTCAACCTAATCATATGGAGAAAACAACTATTTGGTTTGATAAAGAGCTACGAAAGGCGGTTAAAGACATCGTGGTTGGTGGAGGTCCTTTTTCGGGGACCTTCAATGGAGGTTGGCTTCCTTACCTATTAGAGTTGGAGGATTGAGTTTGTAATCGCCAATAGAGGCAGCCTCATACGCGTTTATGGCTTCTAAGGTCCAATATTGGGTGTTACAAGATCATATAATGAGAAACAGTGGGGTATACAATATGGACCTTGATTTCGACAGAGCGTGGAATGGTCTTAGTATTGTAATTCCAAATTTTGACCTAAGAAGTTTCACTAGAAAAGACATTGTCCCTCCTAAAGAACAACATGTTTTGACGAGTGCCCTTTTTACTAAAAGTGTTCAGGACATGGAAGTTATGTTTGACATGACCACAAGACAGAAATCTGTTTTTAGTTGTTTGCAAGCATCACATGCTCGAGATTTTCTCCTTGCTATCCCTATTAACGGTCTAGGTCAACATATGTCCCCGGTAGAGTATCATACCATTCTTAAATACCGACTTATGATTTCCTTATTCTCGTTAATGAGGTTTGTCCTATTTTTTGCAAGGCATGCTTGGATACATTTGGGAAATACGTCATTCATTGCAAAGAGCATCCATGATTCAAATATCGACATGACTTTGTTATGGATGTCCTATTTGATATATTTAGGCTTGCAGGGGTATTTGTGAAGAAAGAGGTGCCTGTGGATTTCTTGACTTATCCACCAGAGGGAAGATCAACTCTTAGGCAACAGATGATATGGTGTATGGATGACTAAGAGAGAAACATGCATGCGTATATTTGATTGGATTTTCCCCACTAGTAGGACTGAGGTCTGGAGGTTTTACAATGGGACAAACAGCTCTCTACGCTGCTTCAAGTAAAGTGGCCAAACATGATAAAACATGTTCCAACAATCAACATGCTTTTATATCGTTCATCTTTGACACTTTTGATTTTCTAGCACCAGAAACGGTGAAACTTTTACTGAGAGTGCCAAGGTCCATGCATAACAATATTGTGTCACCTAGAAACATGAACGTATTTTTTTAAAAGGATTGATTTTGTCATCCAAAAAAGGGCACCAACACAACTTGTTGCATGTTTGCCTGTTTTTTTATGTATAATCTTGATTATTATATTTATTGTATAATTTAAAAAGAAAATTATAAAAATGCTCTTTTCAAAATGAATATGGTAGATTTTGAGATTTAAAGCGCATAATATCACGTAAACTTAAGAAAGTGGCCAATTACACGATCATGAATGCTAAAGTCTTAGAGCTTGTTAACGAGAATGAATTGGCAGCTGCTAAACAATTGACTTCCATAAAATATTTTGAATAGAATAGCCGGTATTCTTCTTCAGTGTAAGGTAGGGAGTATCTACAAAATTATTGCAAGGAATAATAATGGGCATGCGCACATGTATTTATTAAGATGGCTTATTAACTAATTGAAAAAAGAGTCGTATTGGATTATGTAGTGCAATGTGTAGGTTTTGCCTAGATGTGGAAGAAGATGCACTGCTAAGAGATTGTTATGTGGTTACGTTTATTTGGTTGTCAATTGTTCACACAAATATGAGAAACAACTCCTTTTTTGAAATTATGGATCAATGGATCAAGTTGAATATGAGTAGTTATTTTGAATGGAATGAGGAGGAAGATTGGAAGGTTTTTTGGGTTACACATTGTTATAGTTTGTGGACATGGCACAACAAAGAGGTACTACTCCGTCTCATATTATAAGCAAATTTTACTTTTTTGATCATTGAATAATTAATATATCTGGTATATATGGAGACCAAATACATTAATTATTCAATGAACCTAAAAAGTAAAATTTGCTTATAATAAGGAACGAAGGGAGTACATGATAATAGTGTTAATAGATTTTATTGTTCAAAAAATCATATTATAAGAATGGTGAACAACTATGGTAAATCAAAGTTAACATAAAAAATGTTGTGCATCGGCCTAGAGAAATCTAGCTAATTCGTTGGGAGTATTCATCTTTAGGATGAGTTAAAGTGAATACTGATCAAGCAAAAAATGTTAATGGCAAATAAGTTTATGGGGGATCTTATGAGAGAAAATAAATGGGAGTGGCTTGGTGGTTTCTCCAAGAGAATAAGTATTTGTAATGAGTTAGTTGTCGAACTCTAGGGAGTTTATGAAGGATTAAGCTTGTCACTAGGTTGGGGTTCAAGTCTATCAAAATCAACATTAATTCCCAATTAGTAGTGCATGCTTTCCGTTCCAAGGAAGTTTATAGTGGCATTAGGAAGAGTATCGTCACCAAAATCAAGTCCGGAAGTTTATAGTGGCATTAGGAAGAGTATCATCACCAAAATCAAGTCCTTTCTCTCTCAGGATAAGGAAATTTTGCTAAAACACATGTGCACGGAGAAGCAAACTATTATGTGGACGCTATAGTAAAGAATAACATTGATCTTCACTAAGACTTTTGTTTCATTAATGATTATCTATCTTTTGTTGATCATCTCTTTGAAGGTGATTAATTGAGAATCTCTTTCTCCCATTAATCTCGGTGTAATCTCTTTCTTGTCATTTAATATAAAAAAACACCGATGTTAAAAAGACGATCAAACACATGTGTTCAAAATTTTGATTTTTTAATTCTTACACGATTAGATAATAACTGTAACTCGAAATATTAAAATTTTTAATACTATGAATAATAAATGCTAGATTTTAAAGAACATAACTATGATGTTTGTTTAAAAAAAAAACTATATTTTTTAAAATTATAATTACTTCTTGAAAAAATTACATTTTTTAGAACTAATTTTAAATATTTTAATAAATTAATAAAGTAATTAAGTTTACATAGTAAGTTCTGACTACCAACTACTATATCCAAAAAAAAAATTTAGACAAGCAAACTTGAAGAAACAAAAAAAGTGATATTTGTCTGTTATAGCAATAGCAAATTCGCAATATTGATCATTCAGTTCCACCCTTTTCAACCAAAGAAGAATTAAGGAATTCTAGATATCAAGTTCCCCCTCCCTACTTATTGGGCCCCTCCTTTATCGCTGCCTATATACTCATAATCCTTTGAATTTTTTGTTTTAATACTCAGAGAAAAACCACATTCACACTTGTCTAGACTAGGTTCTAGAATGCTCAAATTTCATTATTAATCTAATTCTTGAAGCAAAAACAAAAGAAAAATATTAATACTCCACACCATGCTTAATAGTATATTTTTGTCAATCATATTTTAATTTAAAAAACCATTCCTTTTATAGTTTTTATCTATAAAGAAAACGGCACGATGCACTCAGGTATAGTCTCTTTTTTAAATAAATAAAAAATAGATGTTCATTAGTATTGTAGTCTTGGTGTGATGGGTTAGCCCCTACTTTCCAAAGGAAGTTTTACTTTTGATTTTCAAATTTTCTATAATAGTCTTCTAGGAAGTTTTACTTTAGTTTTCCGTGACAATTTAAACTTTTTCTATAGAATTAATACTATTCTTTTCGACTCTATGATACACTTTTATAATAGAAAAGTATTATCTGAACACTTAATTATAACAATATTAACTTTCTTTATTTTAAATACTTATATGAATTTTAATAATATACTATTTACATCTAAAACTTCAAAATATCATTTTTCTTTATACCATTTGTTTGTTAATTAATATTTTAGTAGAAATTTACACCAATACATTTTTGTTTGTTATTATATATATATATATATATATATATATATATATATATATATATATATATATATATATATATATATATATATATATATATATATATATATATATATATATATATATATATATATATATATATATATATATATATATATATATATATATATGAGCCATATGCATGATTTAATATTGATTTATGACCATCAATGATTGTTTCTTTGTCTGGGTTCGAATATTATTATCATTAATATGTTTTTTAGTTGTATTATGTAATTGTTTCAAAAAATTTAACGAGTTTTCTTATTCGTGACAGGATTGATAATTGGAATAGAGTTGGTCTCTTAGCTTAGGGCTGTGTTAACTTCAAACTAATTGAACGCTCTCTCTTGGTTCTTTATAGTAGAGCTCCATTCGTCCTCATTAAAGTCGTTTCAAGTCCACCCATTTCTTTTGGAGTACTCTCTAGGGTATTGGAGAGATTTCACTTTATAGGACCAATCTTATTGGGTCCAAATGTTACTATGTGAAAAATAGATATCATGGTATACAATCTCTCAAACATGAGGCGTGCAAGGGTGAAGTGCTTTGAGTAAAAAATTATGTACATTACAAAATCCTATAAGCAAAAGGTGTGCAAGGAAAAATGGTTTTGAGTGAAAAATCATGACATTACATAATTCTATAAGCACAATACGTATAAGGGCATCATGCTTTAAGCGAAAAAACAGTGACATTACACAATATTCTAAGCATGGGTCGTGTAGGGACGAAGTGCTTGAGTGGCTAACCATTCTCCTTGTCCGTAGTCTTTCTAATGGCCGAGTTTCGACCACTGGTTGTCATTTATTCAACCTTGTGATTCAAAATTTAAAATCTAATGTGTCTCCTACTCGACCAATTGTAGGTTTCTAAATTTGCTGTAATTATTAAAACTGCCTTGGAAACATACACGTTAGCCTACAGTTTCTAGTTTGTATGTCTTCATAGGGATATAACTCTTAATGCTATGTACTCTTGTCGGTCATTCTACAATTTAAAGGTTTTACTCTTTATATATGTTAGGTACTCTATTTCTCAACTTCACCATTTTAATTTCTTCCTACCTCTCTAAACATTTTATTTTCCTCTCTTTAACTTCTACTTTGTTCTGCTTGCCACTTTATTCTTAAAATATTAGTGAAATCGAGTATTTTTTCTTACTCTTTAGTGTCTTTTATTTCCTAGTTCTAGCCGTGATTTTTATTCGTGAGTGTGATCCGTCTACAAAATTTATTTAGTCCACAAATGATTTTAAGAAATATGAATAATGGATTCGATGTTTAAGAAATTCGAGATATGGTGGTGATCAAGTGGATTGGAGGTTCATTGAGATGAATTATTTTGGTAGTTATGATAATTTTATAATTATGGTTCAAGTAATGATTCACTTACTGACAATGACACTTATTTAGTGTCTTTTTCCTTAGGATTCATTAGGTCTTTCATGTTAGTTTCTACCTCAATGAGTGTCTCCCGTCTATGATGAGGTGATGTTGAAGCGGTAAAGCGGAAAGTAAAAGTAAGTACTTTTAGTTTTATCATATCATCTCCATAGGGATTAGTGCTACTAAATTGTTGTTTGACAATTTCTCGTGTTTGTGAGTTTGATTTTAAATGAGTTTGTTTGTAAGAAAAGGGTAAAAACTATTGGCAAAAAAATAAATACACATCAGAGAGAATAAACTTATTAGGCATGAATATAATCCACTCATCATAAACTTAAACCTATCGACTAATTATACTCAACCTACAATATTCCTCAATGTCATCATGTATCTCTCACATTAGTGTCTATATCTACAACACCAACAAGATGTACCACAATCAAGGTTATGTCTAACCTAAATTGCGAGAATAATTGTTTTTATGCATCGGTGTTCTCTCAGCACAACACAAACAACACGAATGCATTAAGTTATGATACCCACAATGATTATTAGCTCTAAATCTATCTCTAGAAACTAGAAGCTAATAGATATTCATCCTTAATCAAGATTTGTGAGGTATATGTCTATAACAGCCCAAATCCAAACATAAAGCAAAAAGATCAAGAAAGACATTAACAATGATTTGGAAAGCAAGCTTTATACAACATCATGATCATTACATATACATGTGTTTAAAGTAAATAAATTACAAAATCCAACAAATGAAGAATACACAAAGAGGAAGAGAAATGAACCAAAAATCTCCTAGTTTGTCAGCGTCGATGATGAGAAATCCACCCTGAATCATCAGCGTGCAAGCTCCAATGTTGTTTTCTAAGCTCTAACTACCAAGACATAACCTAAAATATGTGTATTTTGGCCCTCTTAACGTGTTTCTGTCCATGATACCACACTTAGCGCACAAAGCTCGCTAAGCAATAACAAAAAATCATATTTTGTTTCTTCCATAACTTGAGAATCCTAACTCCGTTTTACCCCCAGTTTGAAGCATTGGAAAGCTTATTCAATGGTCTATCAAACAATTCCTAAATATTAACCAAATTTATGATTATTGTCATCTTTTTTTCGAGCCTTATTCTTTGATGAATCGCTAAAAATTTGTATTCTTGAAGGTTAGCCTTTGGTCTTTATTACTCAATGCTCCAACCATGCATGAACTCCTACAAAATAGATACAAAACTATCAAACGAAATATTATGTACACGAAAATTAAAATATACACAAACTAAACGTATTTACTAACAAAGTGGATATTTATTGCAAGAATATATATATAAAATGACGACATTTTAGCAATTATCAAATCTCCCCAACTTGAAACATTGTTTGTCCTAAAAAAATCAAAAAACTAAAGAAACAAAAGACGATAATCCAAAAAATCAGGAATCAACAGGTTTTGAAAACGGAAAACAAATGCAAGGTTCAAACAAAAATGCATAAGCAAAGTAAATACTTACCACAATCCTACAACGACAACATGAAAACGAAATAAATCCTAAGTACAAAAATCATGTTAAACATTCTAAAACAAAACAAGTTTAATCATAAATTGCACCTAGTAAAAAGTTATCGGTAGATGAAGAACACACAAAGGTGAGGAACATTGACACTTACCCATAATCTTGCAAACAATAGAATAAATTATGCATTCATCCAAAAACTCATATTGAAAATATAAAGGCAAGAATCACAAGGGCTTTTCAAGGATGTAATTTGGCTTGGTTAACAAACAAGAGATAATTCCTAAAGAAAATTAAAACAAAAACTTTCCTAAACCTAAGAGAGTGATCAACTCACAAAGGTTCAAACACAACAATTTCAATCAAACTTCTCCATAATCCCACATTTTTAAATCCATCACAATACTTATTAACACAATATTTTCCATACTCTTTTTGTTTTTGTATTTCAAAACTTTTTCTATTTTTTCTTTCTTTTTCTTTTCCTTATTTTTCATACATTTCTTTTATTTTATTTTTCTCTTTCACAACCTCATAGCAATCAACAACACCAGTGAGTAAATATTACTCTTTCCAACTTGAATTCAACAAACATCATAGTGAATACTCCCTACGTTTTAAGGCAAGACAAAAATTCAAACCATAAATAATGGATGAGGGTTCAAGAAAACAAATAATCAACATTCATCCAAAAAGGAAAACCAAACACTCATATACAAAAATTAAGTTAAAAAGTAACATGGACATTGACAAAAATGCTCAAAATAGGTTAACAAAAGTTTACACACTCACAAGGTGAATTGACTATTTGGACAAGGTAGTTGTACTCAAAATGAAACAAAAATGGATTGATAATGTTCATGCTTTCATGCAATCAATTCAAACAAAAGATTAAACATAATAAAGTCCAGCTAAAACAAGAATTGTTGGCCTCCAGCATATATGAACAATGGAAAGCTTCCTCACATTTGTGGGTAAAAAGAGAACTAAAGTGATTCGATCAAAAATAAGTAATGCAAAAAATAAAAGAATGGTATAGTAATTATACAAATGATAAGTTTCTTAAACATGTTAGGCTATAGAAAGTGATAAACAAGTACCTGGCGTGTATCAACTTCAAAAACTATCATTACCATACATCTGCAAGTTTAATCAATCGAATTCAAAATATCACCAATGCGACTTCAAACTATCGAAATAAAATTGGAGTCCAAACAACAACAAAATAATTAGTAAAACTACTATTAGTTAATACAATAAAGCCTTGATGAAAGTGGAAAAAAGGAGGGACAAGTGAACACTAAAAAAACGTCACTGGCTCAAAATAGTAGAGCGTGTTAGGCGAGCTCTACCACACTACACCAGAACTAGCAAAACAGGACAACAACATAGAAATTCTAGTGTAAGCCTTCACTTTCGTCTACACAATCTCAACTACATAACTAAACAAAATTTACACACATACATACTTCCTCAAGCGTCGTGTCAAATAAATTTAAATCAAAAGAGAGAAAATTGTTTTTGAAGGTGTGGAAACACAAGAAGGGGGGAGGTTTGAAATGGGGTTCAAGATTTAAAATAAATTCTTCTTGAGACAAAACAAAGAACACAAGAACAAAAATAAATGACACATTTATTTTTATCCTGGTTCACTATTAACTAAGTTAATCCAATCCACCCGTCAAGGTGATTTTTCCTTCTCAAACAAGGACTTAATCCATTATAACTAAATTGATTACAAATTCAACAAAGACCAACTGCCAATATTGTAAACCACAAAGACTACCCGCCAATATTTTCTTGGAAAATTCTGACTAACACTTAATCTCTTAAGGAACAAGCAACTTAAGAGTTGAAATACAATGATTATGTTTACAATGTTGATTCTTGAAAGCAGATTATAAAAATTTGAATACGTTGAAATAACACAAAAATGTTAATATAAAGTTAATGAACAAAATCTCCTTAATAGTAAGTTAATAAACAAAAGTTCCTTGCATTTACAAAAATTTATAAATGAATATTTGAAATAGAGTTGGGCAGCGTTTCAACATAAGTTTTGTAGAGAATAAGTCAGTCTTCAATCTTCCAAGTCTTCCTTTTATAGACAATAAGAAATCCGTTGGAGGGTAGAATATGAATAACATACTTAATTTTTTTTTGTCCATAATGGTGAGTGCGGGAGTGGTAGATAACATAGTACCATAATACAATCCTTGCGCCACCATATTACATTAGCGGGAACATTTGTACCTTGTACTATTCTCTCACGCAAATTAATTTTGATCTTATCTTCTAATCTTCAAAGGCTTATGATGATTGATGATGAAGAATTCTTAGAAGGAGAAAAACTAGAGTCTTCAGAGTCTTCAGAACTCATTCATTTAGAATTTTGTCTGTAGAGTCTTTAGCACTCGGTCTTCAGAATCTTTGTCTTCAGAATCTTCAAAACTTGTTCTTATAGAATGTTGTCTTCAGAATCTTCATAACTTGGACAAACAAAATATAAGACCTTGAGAAGTCTTCAAAAGCTCTTCCAATAGAGTCATGATCAAAATTTTTATCACCAACGTCATCATAACCGTTGTTATAGAAGCTTTCTAGAACTTTATTGGGTATTTGTGAACACCATTGGTTTCATCCAGAGTCAGAGTGTGATGTGTTCAGAACCTGATGACGTCACACGTCTTATCTTTAGAGTCAGAACCTGCTAGCAAAAGCTACACACTAGACATAAATTGTTAGAGTACTAAATTTTTCTCTAAGATATCAAGTAATGTCATCAATAAAACTTAAGGTCATTCACAATAAAATATTGTTCATATAGTTTTAAATAAATTTTGAACAAAATATACTTACATTTTTATTTTATTTTATTTAAAAAAAAACTTATCATAAAAGTGTCACTTTGTTTGATACAAAACAAGCATTTAATCAGTCGCTTTTTACTGATTTTGACTAGTCCTTGTCAATTTTCAATGTTTTAATAACTTATCTGATCTAACAATTAGATCAGACTAGTGATCCCTTCAGGTCTCGATTCAACCGATTCGACAGTCCAATTCGATCCAATTTTTTAAAACATTATTTATGACCTTCAATGTGATTGTCTCCCTGTTTAAACTTGATCATTATCATTCTTAATATGCTCTTTAAATATGTTGTTTAAGGGCTTAAAACTTTGTAATAAGTTGTATTATCTCTGTCAGCATTGGGTCAGTAGGGCCAAGCTAATTTCCTGGTTTAGGGTTATGCTAACCTCGAAGTCAGGAGAGCTCGCCCTTGACTATTTATGGTAGGCTCCTCCTGCCTCGGTTAAAGTCACTTTAAGCCTTCTATTTTTTGTGGAGTACTCTCCAGAATATTGGTGAGATCTCTGTTTATTGGATCGGTCTTAATGGACTGAAATGTTACTGTGTTAAAAATAAGTATCTCGATACACATTTTTCAAATCATGAGGCATTTAAGGATGAAGTGCTTAGAGTGAATGACCATGACATTACAGTATAATATATTTTTAGTAAATTTGTATATACAGTTATTATTTTATTTAAATATATTATTTATTAATACTTTTCATTTGTTTTAAAATATAAAAAAGTTAATTTCCAAAGATTAATTTAGTAATATTCATCGACAAACTATAGTATGCAAATTTATTTATTTATTTTCAATGACAAACTATAGTATGCAAATTTTATTTATTTATTTTCAATAATATTATATTCTAAACTCATAACTTTAAAAAAGACTTATATATAGTAATACTATGTTCTCATTAATTTATAATTTAGTTAGATTGCTGAATAATATTTTTATAATTTAATTAAAGTAGTTTATAGTTTGTCATTATTTCTCTTGTTTTTTTATTTGTTATCTTAATTAAAAAATATTGATTACATATATTTTATGTTGTTTTACAATTATAAGTTATTTAAACAATTAATTTCATCGTTGCTATATACTCAATCAATTAGTTTTTCTATTAATCATCAATTAGCTTATAAATCATCAATTATAAGCTCAAATGTTATAAACTAATTTATCGACTCCTCCAAAGTAATTTTTTATTATAATAATAACCTTTAACAAAAAATCACAAATATAAAACAATAGTTGAAATAATAAATTTATTTAAAATGTGTTAGTTTTGTTAGTGCATGAACGAGACACATTTAGTGAGTAGAGAAAGAGAGAAAATGGAGAATAAAAATTATTATTATTGAAGGTATTCAAAATTGGATTACAAATATATATATATATATATATATATATATATATATATATATATATATATATATATATATATATATATATATATATATATATATATATATATATATATATATATATATATGAAATCTTAATATGTTATTTGAAAAACTTCCTTTATTGTAACACCATACCTTGATATGTTATTTGAAATTCCATGCCTATGAAATAAGACAATTTTTCCAGATCCAACATTTCAAATTCCCTCATCATCATCTCTTTGAACTTCAACAAGTTCTTCACGCCATTTCCAATTAACAGCATATCATCGACATATAAATAGACGATTCTTATATCTTGTGCCACAACCTGAACATAGACACCATATTCAGACTTACATTTGATGAATCTCAATTCTACTAAGTATGAGTCGATCTTCTTGTTCTATGCCCTAGGTGTCTGCTTGAGGCCATAAAGGGATTTGTGCAACTTGCACACTTTCCTTGCTTACTCTTGTATCATAAAACTAGGAGGTTGTGTGACATATACATCTTCATCTAAAGGACCATTAAAAATATTTAGATTTCAAATCTAAGTGAAATGACAACTAGCCTTGCTTGCATGCCAAGGCTACCACCAATATAGAACTCTGCAATCTTGCGACTGGTGTATATAATTCATAGTAGTTGTGTCCTACTCTCTGAAGAAATCCTAGAGATACTAATATTTCCTTATGTCTTATTATTGACCCATCATCAATGTGCTTAAACTTGAACATCACTTCACTTTCATTGATTTTGTGTGTGTTGTCAATTTGGCTAGCTCCCATGTCTTATTTTTGTCGATCATTTGTAATTATTCTACCATAGATGACTCATATGATTTATTATTTAAAGCCTCACTATAGTTGATTAGTTTAACATCTACAAGTAAAGGGAAATGAACTAGTTCTGTATCTGGTGTGACTTCATCATTATCAACCATTTCATAGTCTTGAAGTCTAGCTGGAGGAACTCTAGTTCTTTGCGGTCTTTGGCTTGTGCTAGCCACGCCCTTTCGATTATCTATTTTGAATGGAATATCAACAATTACTTCGAATTCAACTTCATCAGTTTCTTCATCGATGCGATAACTCATAAGAGGCTTATTAATTGCATCACCAAAATTCCAATACCATGTAGAGTTTTCATCAATCACAATATCTCGACTCATCACAATCTTCTCATTTGGATTGAATAACATGTATGTGCTAATTTTATGATTTCCTAACTCGTGATCAATATTATGTTCTTCATAAAATCTTCAAAGATCTTGGAAGTGTATTAGCCTCATTCATCTGTCTGTAGAACCTTGATCTTCTTTTCACTCTGGTTTTCAACAAGTATCTTGAATCGCTTAAAGATTGCAAATACTTCAGCTTTGTGCTTGATCACATAGATTCGAAGCTTTCAACTTACTCATCGATAAACGAAAAAAATATATTTGTTTCTACCAAGGGTATGCTCCTCGATTGGGCCACATACATATGAATGTACAACTTCGAGTATGTAGGAGAATCTCATTGGCATAGTCGAAACAAAAGGCTTTCTGGGTTGCTTTCCTACTAAGCAGTATTCAAAGAGTTTGTCGGGAATCATAAGACTTGGTATACTAGTTACCATATCTTGAGTAATCAGTTGATTGAGTGACCTAAAATTCATATGGCCAAACCTCAAATGCCACAACCAACTATTCTTGTGGTGGACAACTATTTTCAAGCATTGTACCTCAATCGAACTGATCATGGTCTTAAATGTATTATTCTTCGATAGGAGATTTAAAGACCAAATTATTCTAAATGTTGAATAGTTCAAGGCTCCATTTTTCATAACCATTGAGAAACCTTTTTTGACCCGTTATCCAACACTTAGCATATTACACTTTATTCTAGGTACATAGAGTACATGTTTGATAATATCTTTTGTTGCATTGCTCCTTTGAATTACTATGTCGCCAGTATCTTCTGCTTGCAATGAGTTATTATCAACAAGTTTGACATTTCTCTTCTTCGACTTGTCGAAATATATGAACCACACTTTTCTACCACTCATGTAATTCAAGTATCATGTATCGAGAAACCAAATTTTGGCGTCGACATGCTCATCTGCAACTGCATCCGTAGTTACCATATCTTCAGAATCCTCTGAATCTTGATGTGCAAGGTTCACTCCTTTGTTCTTAACTTTTGTTGCTCCATTGTCCTTCTTGTACCAACAATTCTTTGTTAAATGACCCCACTTTTCACAATTATAGCACGACATACCTTTTTTTCTCTTCTTTGTCTTTCCGATAGGAGTTTACTTCTCCCCTTTTCGAGGATTCATATGACCTATCATCGAACTTATACTTTTGAGGATTCTCCCAAGACTTCTTGCTACGATTCTTGTCTGCTTTTCCTTTGAATTTATTGGAACCAAAATGCTTCTTCCATGTATGAACCTGTAGAGCTTGTATCAAACTTGAACCCATTTCCTTTCAAAAATTTGTAACTCATGCGCCTCTAACGAACCTACCAAGTCTTCTAGTTTCATAATTTCAAGATTTTTGGATTCTTGAATATCTACATAACATGATCAAAGTGACAGGTCAATGTATACATCACCTTCTTAAATATTATCTTGTCAGTAAGGGTTTCACCATAACCTTTCATGAGATGAACAACATTTTACATATTCGACACATAGCCCAAGATATTTTCTTCTTCTCCCTCCCGTAGTAATTCATACCGCCTTTGTAGTGTCTGCAAATTAATAGTTTTAACCTTACCATCTCCTTCATAATACTTGACAAGAATATCTCATGTCTCTTTCGTCGATTAGATATAAAATGACGCCTTGCTGTCTTTCTTCTTGGCATCCTTGTGACTGACTCTCTAAGCATAATTTGTTTTGTCAGCAAGTTCAAAAACACCATTAGTAACCACTTATAGGGTTTCTTGAAATCCGAACAAGGATTGCATCTATTTTCTCTACCAGGTCCAATTTTTTTCGTAAAAAATTAGAAGAAAATTCAGAATATTTTTGTAGTCGTTCATCTCTCCAACAATTGCGTTTCACGATCCCTGAAAACACGACCACCAACTTAAAATTCTTGAAAATAAGATCAAGAACACGAACCAAAAACTCTAGATACTAATTTATTAGTGCGCGATACACTTTTAGTGAGAAGAGACAAAGAGAGAGAATGAAAAATAAGAATTATTATTATTGAAAATATTTAAAACGGAATTACAAATGCATGTGTATATACAACTAACAAAATTCTAAGCCGAATAATTAATTTGGATTTGGAACTGAATTATATTAGACTTGGATTATAAGATAGCAAATTTTACATATTCTTCCTTATATAAACAGGAATGTTATTCCAACACTACAATTTACACCAATACTTACACAAAAACACTATTATTGATACAGTGAACAATATTTTTTTTAAAAAAATATATTTATAAATAGTAACGTGAACAATACCTTAACAGTGGCTTGTGAACATTGTCCAAGAATAGTACCGTAAAAATGATTTTTAGTGATAAAATAAAGTTGATTAATGAAGTGTAAAAAATTGATTAATAAAATGATAAAATTGTTTAATAAATTTTGAGATATTAAAAATAATTTTTAATAATAAAATAAAATCGGTTAATAAAATATAAAAAGTTGATTAATAAATGCTCATGAGCAATTTTTAGTATTAAAATAAAATTGATTAATGAAGTATAAAAATATAGCTAATAAAATGATAAAGTTAGTTCATCACATAATTTTAAAATATAAAAAAAAAAACAACTATTTTTTATATTTTATAAAGAATATTATTTTATTATTAAAATATTTTATTATTTATCGTATTGATGAAGAGTGAAATATGATGTAGGTGTAACTATTGGTATAAGAATATCATTTTTCATATATATTAAATTTGTTAAATTTAATTTGTTAAATTTGTTTTTAAATTTCTTATACTAAAGAATAAGAAAAAAATGAAAAGGGCTATATAAAGAGACAAGGAATATAATCCTATTATAAATAACTACTAAAATAGAAATAAATAAACAACTCAACAATTTAAACCCTACAAATAAAGGTAAGAAATAACGAAGCAATGTCGTTTGTTTCCATTCCTTCCAATTTAGCGTTATTTATGTGGACAGACATTGCATTATTTTTCGATGGTCTGGTTTGTCCTAGTTATGCGGTCTCACTGTTCTATCCTTTATGACTTTTTCCATCTCAATCCTAACACAAGAGGCATTGGAAAACTCATAAAAGTGAAAGTGAAAAATAAAAGTCCATAAACAGCGGGCACTTCTTTATGCTTTTTGGTAGATATACGGCATACAAATAACTATACACACTAACCCAAAGAAAAGAGGTTTTGTCTTTACAAATTGGTTACTTAGAGATTAGTTGTATATAAAGAATAAAACTCAATAGGCAAATTGCAACTACCTGGAATCAAGGTGACTCATTGTCAATATGTTTTAGTCTTGAGTTTTTTCTTTGAAAGATCTATAACATCATCAATATATCATCAATATGACATAAGATAGGGTAATGTGAAATGGAGAAATATGATAAAGATGCATAGGAAAATGCAAGGCAACAAACAAAGGTGGTTAAAGAGGATTAGTCAACCACTAACTCAAACCTTTCATGAATATGAGAAGATAGTGAGACTTGAGGTTTCTTCTGAATGGCCAAATGCAAGGTCATTTTCACATTTTAGTTTTACTTCATTAATTGTGGAATAAGGATTAACAAACCACTGTGAGAAAACACTCACGTTTAGGTGCACTTATTCTTTCCTAATACGAGTAGAAACTTTATTGTTATTCTCCTTTTTAATTATGAAATGAAATTTCTTCCTAATTTTAAATGTAAATAAAAGTTCTATTTTATTTGATTGTAAATTAAATTTGTTATATATTTAAAGACTAGAGGGAATGCCATATTATCTCTTTCATGGTGGAATCGGAGTCACTCAATAAACGGTGAAGCAGTGTTATGTTTCTGTAAATTTGAACTTTTGATATGGTGGAAAGATGAATAACTTGTAAGATTAATTCACGACGTTAACTATTCAACGCTTCGAACAACTTATCAACATAATTGTTTTAAAAAATCATAATTTTATATCAATTTTTTTAACAATCAAAATACATCAACAATACAAATCGAATTTATCAAAATTTTGATAGTGCTAATTTTGTATTTTTAAAATAATTGTAAATAATAGCCTATCAAACTTATCAAAAAATATATATCACATCCTTTATCCCTTCGTCACATATCATATTTTTGAAAAAATAATAACATCTTACATTTATCAAAATATCGGCTACAAGACTTATCAAAATATTGGATAGCCTACAAGATTTTTTTATTTAAAATCTGATACATCCTAAAATTTTATGCCAAATCTTTCTTAAATTCGATATAAAGATTGTCTTAAAATTTATGATTTCACACTAAATATTTGAAAAATCTAGTATAAAATCAAACGTTTTCTCTAAACTCATAGTTTCATAATTTTTTTTGAGAAAATTAATTTAAAATATAAAGTTTTTAAAAAAATATAAATTTAATTATTTATTTTATTTAATTAAAAGGAGAAAATAGATATTCAAATAAATAAAATATGAGGTGCAAGTTTGTTAGTGCTGAGTAAATTTCTTGAGAAACCACTAGTGGGGATCATATTTCGTGCACGAAGTTAGATAAGTACAGAAGAATAATTTTTCTGCCACCCCAAATTAAATTTGACCCGTCACATATTTAAGAAATTAGCACGCTAAATCCCTAAATTAATTAAACATGCCACTTTTCAATTTTTTTTATTTTACTTTCATTTTTTGAATAAGATGTAGAGACAAAATTTTTGATAGAAGGATGAAATTTTCAATACCATCCAAATTCACATTCATAAAATTTTTTCAATATGCAACAATGTTCGATAGTGTATTTAAAATTTTTGGTGTACTAAAAATTTTAAATTAACAGAAATTTTTGGTAGTTATAAACTCATAATTTTTTTAAAAGGTTGAGATTTTTAAATTTATAAATATTTGAAATTATTTGAAATTCTGGTTAAGTCCGGATTCAGGATGTCGTGACATCTGATCCAACATTACAAAACAGACAAGGTAGACAAAAGCATAACAGTGCAGAAAATAAAGAACACAAGGAATTGTTAACCCAGTTCGATTCTAACCAACCTACATCTGGGGGCATACCAAGTCAGGAATGAAGTTTACTATCAACAGTAGTAATTCGGAAGGAAACCATCCTGTTTACACTCCTCACTTAATCAGACTACCCAATGGCCCTTCTACCTAAGATACCACACTTAGATATGAGAACCTCCGCTCACTTCCAATCACCTCAGTGATGTCTATCAGCTACTATCACACCAGCAACTACATCGACTGCTTGGATCCTATTAAAATCAGCTTGGAGATACCTCACTCCAAACAAAACTAAAACAGTTTGAAGATACCACACTTCAAACACAATTAAAACTAGTCACTCAAGTGACACAAACTAAACTTGGAATTGCTTCACAACTTCTTCCAAGGACATAACTACACTCATTGCTTCATAGCTTATGAGTGAGTGAAAACGATCCTTTTTCCTACAGGCTTCGAGGTAAAAATCAGTGACCATCCCACAATCCGGGCGGTTCACTTACATGGGTAAACCTAAAGACTACATCTTTCTAAAACCGGCTAGCTTACTAAAACTAGGTTACAACTGCTTATTTATAACCTATTACCCAACTGAATTTGGGCTTTCAAAATAACAGCATAAGTTGTAACAAACTTCTGCAGTAACAAACTTTCTGCAGAGTAAAAAACGCAGATAACTTTTGATACAATCAAGGTCCCTTCTGGTTTTTCTCCTTAGCTCTTGGACCTCCACATATGTCTTCAAAGTCATGCCACTTATGTTTCATAATATTCTCAGAATATTCTGCACTAATTAAAACAGAACTGTAACAAACTTTGGCAGTTCAGTTGCGAGATGTTCTGAGGTCTGATGTCTCGACATCTCATATGACATGTTGTTCCAGATGTTGAAACTCTTCAACACAGCATGTTAAGGCATTCTAGATAGGATTATATGTTAAGAATCCCACTGTACAAATCATTGTTGCTGCTTTTATTTGTTTTATTAAAATTTAGCCAATCCATATAATTTGGAACTTACAAACTCCCCCTTTGGCAAATTTTAGCTAAAACAAATAATTACAATTTCGAGCAGTTACATAAAAATAGCAGCAACAAATACAATTAAAAATTTACAATTAAAATCTGGTCTTCTGCTCATAACTTTAAATATTTAGTTGCTTGGGATGTTTGGACATCCAACTTGACATCTTCTTTTCTCCATTTAGCTAATGCCATATGTGCCTTGGCACAAGGAGGAAGAAACTCAGTGCTAGATTTGCAGTTGAAATACCTCCTGAGTAGCATGAGAGATTGTCTTCATGTAACTGTGTTTTCTCAATCAATGATGAGGAACAAAACTCAGAATACAGGTCACAAGAGATTTTTAGAGTAATCTTCTATGGACATGTTACTTTCTTTGTAGCAGCAGTAACGAGACCAGGAATAGCAGCAGCAGTGAAACTCTTGCAGTACATTTGCAATACATTTCCTCCCCTTTTAGCCAAAATTTGACAATGGGAGCCTTCACAATACCATATCCAGGCACAACAAGTCCAGATTCGAACTACTTTCATGATGATGAAGAGATAGTTATTTGCTTGAGAGTAGAGGAAGAGTCCTTTATAAATAGCACATATGAAGTTCGTGGTCAAGCTTTGGTTGAGGGACTGTGCTAGAGACAATCATGTACTGTCCAAACTAACTCTGACTTTATTGTTTTCTGCTAGATTCCTTTTGATGGAGTTAGTTCTAACAGTTTTTGTACATCATCCAGGAGCATGTGATTGTCACCCCTTCTTTCACCAATTAGGACAGTAACTTTAAGAGATATCATATCTTGTGACTTTGACCAGATTCTTTTGAGTGCTTGAATAATATTCTGGTTTTATGATACTCTTACTTGTCCATTCAAATCATAGTATGAATTTATTTACTCCAATCTCCTTTTAGAGTGTAATGTTGTGTTAATGATCAGACTTTCTTGACCTTCCTTAATTGTGATGTTCCAACATTATCTGGGACATCCATACAGTATGAGGAAGGAAATACGAATTAATCCCCCTCAAAATTAGAATTATACTAAGACATAGACTGACACAACTTCCTCTTTTAGAACATAAGAGGAGACTCAATTTGTAGAACATACTTACGTGAACCATCCATTTACAGACATAGAGAACCAGACCTCTATATTGGATGACTCAAAACACAAGGAATAATTTGTGTTCAAGACTCAAAACAAGACTCTATACAGAAAACAAACTGACTCAGAATAGGAAATCTATTTAATATCTTTGCAAAAACAACTGCAAAGAAGGACCTCAGACTTAACAATGTCGGAACACTACCCTTTTTCCCTATGTTTGTCACAAGTTGACAGACATAACCTACATAGATTCTAACTTTACTCATATCCGAACGAAGACTTAAAAGATTCTAACCTACATAGATTCTAGATAGGATTATATGTTAAGAATCCTACTGTACAAATCATTGTTGCTACTTTTATTTGTTTTATTAAAATTCAGCCAATCCATATAATTTGGAACTTACATTACTAAAAAAAATTGAACTACCAAAAGTTTTAAAATTTCTAGTATTATGTGACGTACTGGAAATTTTAAAATTTTTCGTATAAATGGTAATGAAAATGCCGAACATTTTGAAATTTCCAGTACAAAAGTATCAGATATTTTGAAAATTCTGATACAAAATATCGGAAATTTTACAAATCTACCATAAATTCTTACTTGTTCGTGAAATTTTCGGTATCACCTTTGAAATTTGCGATATCGTCCAAAAATTTGAAAAATTCAGTTTGTCACATAAATTTAAAATTTATGGTGAATAATTTGAATCTGAACATTTTGATCTTTTCATACCATTTAGAAAATGCCATATATAATGTGGACTATCAAATTAATTTCTCCACATATTTTTATAGTGGAAAAATTCACTTTTTTTTTTAAATTTAATAAAAAAGAATAAACAAAAAAATTAGTAGTACAATTCAAAAAATTCTATACTTTTTATATTTTTTTTGTTTTTTAAAATTATATCCTGTAGTTTATTTTACAAAACCAGATAAAAATTCAAAGTTTTTTGAAATATCCGATAATTTATTTTGGAAAATCTGATAAAACTTATAGTTTTTTAAAAATATATACTACAGAAGGAATTAATATTCCACCTCCAAATTATACATGACACCTCTAATTTTTGTTATTAAAAAAATGCCTTGAACAAATTGAGGAGCGTACAAGAATCAAATTTTTGATTTTTTAATTTTAAACTTTACGAAATATAATGAATTTTTTCGTTATTGAACTGTAAATTTCTGATATTGTATCGAAAATTTTAAAATTTTCGATAGTGTAAAAAAAATTTTTTTTCCTGAAAAATGAAGTATTGGATTTTTCGAAAAAAATACGGTATTTTTTCAAAGATTTCGATAACCCCCAAATTTTTGGAAATTTCAAAAATATCAGATTTATTTTGGAATTTCCGATGAAATTCATGTTTTTTAGAATTTGGAGGGTGCAATGTAAAACTAGGGGAGAAGATGTAATTCCTCTCACTACAACAATTTTTTAAATCCGTCAAAAAATTATAAATCTCTCAAAAATCCAATTAAAACTCATATACGTTTTCAAAAAATCTTATAAAAACTCAATATTTTTTTGCAAATATTCAAAATACATATTTTTTAAAAAAGTAAAAAATTACAAAAAAAGATATTATGGTAAATGCATAAGAAATGTGGGGTGTCGGATTTAATTTAGAGTGGCAGGAGAATGCCTCGTCTATGAAGTTGATTTAGGCCTTAATGATGAGAATTTTTCTTTTCACTCTCTCAGTTATACCTGACACCCTCCAAATTGTATGAAAAGACAATTTTGTCAAAGACACATTTATTGTTGAAATTTACGATACACTGCATTTTTGAAAATTTTCTGATGATACCGAAAATTTGCGTGTGATACCGGAATTTTCACCAAAACAAGTAAGATTTCTGGTAGATTTGATCAATTTTCCGGTATTTCGTACTAGATATTTAATAATTTTCGGTATCGCCTACCGTAAATTACGAAATATCCGATATTTTCGCCCAAAAATTTCAAATCCTCGGTATTTTTATTTGAAGTTGATACCGGGAATTTCGAAAATTCCAGTACGCCTAAAATACCAATTTTTTTGAAATTTCTTGTATTTTCTATTTTTTTTTTTCCAAAAAAACTAAGTTTTTAATGATTTTAATGATTTTTAACTTTGCTTGCAGTGAGAACTAGAGGCATATACAATTCTATTTCAGGCAAGACTACTGATCGAGCAGATGTTGTGGCTCGAGCAACAAATGAGGCACAAGCCTAGAGGCGCAGGGCGATCGCCGTCGTCCGACCGGTTCTCACCAAAAACTGATGGTTGAGCAGGCCGCGTCGGGGTTTCGTGCACCTCGTCGACGGATTGCCAGAGCTTCTACGGAAGTTGTGGACCCTCCTATTCCTATAGTGAAACAGGTAGTTGTATTGGAGCTGGTTGCTGAGGAACGGATTCTGGAGGTGGTGCAGGAGCCTGTGAAGGAGGTGGTTCCGGAGGTGGTGTCGGAGGTGGTTCTGACGGTGGTACAAGAGCCTGTTTAGGAGCCGGTTCAGGAGGGAGTGGATGTGGTGTCTCGCGCTGATACAAACACCACGACTGTAGCATCTACTGAGCCATCAGTGTG
This sequence comes from Vicia sativa, assembly GCA_021764765.1. NCBI lineage: Eukaryota > Viridiplantae > Streptophyta > Magnoliopsida > Fabales > Fabaceae > Vicia > Vicia sativa. Next base: position 184,732,464 of record CM038794.1, read on the forward strand.
TACTGATGGTGGTTTCTCCGGAGGACCTTCTGAAAGGTCCATTTTGATGGGTTATGCTGACCATGTCGCTTATAGGATATAGCAGGGCGATGTAAGTATTATTAGTTTAGTTTAACGCTTAATTTTTATTTGTATTACACTATTTGTTGTAATTGTGTTGTTTTGTTTTAGGAGCTTCCTACTTTGAAGAACTTCCCCGAGACTCCGATGCCTGAGCAGGTGAGGAGGATAGTTGGTGGAGGCACGTAGGTATCAAGCTACCGCTAGGGCGTACATGCTACATATGGTGACATGTACTCTCTTTGTGGACAAGTCTGGAGTGTACATTGATGTTTGTTACCTATATCTACTCAGCGCCCTTGCCGATCCATCTTGGGCTTGGGGAGTGGCGGCTTTGGCGATGTTGTACACGACACTTGATGTTGCTTCCCGTCCTGATAGCAGACAACTTGCTGATTACTTGAGCTTGTTGCAAGTATATTATAATTTATTAGATGATTTTTTTATAATTATTAGGTTTTCATATAATAATTTATTTATCCTTATTTATGCAATGTTGGATATACGAGCACTTCCCTCACATCTGTGACCGGAAGATCTAGCGAGTGGTGGCTAAAGATCCATGTGCGAAGAGGTGGAAGGCCATACACACCCATCCTAAAGGTGTGATTGAGTATAGGAGGTGGCTGGATGCTCTGACCCTAGACGATGTAATCTGGATACCGTACACGACTCATCGCCTTCACCATTCTTTTGTGGTATCTACTTTATATTCAAGGCATGTCAAGTGGGAGGGCTATGTGGACACTTGTCGGAGCGGTGTCTACGCCAGTATGGTTATGTCTAGGGCATTCCACAGCCGGTACCACGCGTCCTAGATGGTGGCATTGATCATTTGTTTCAGAGTCACATCCTTACCTCCCCTCGTGAGATCATGGATTCAGCCATCAAGGTTCAGGAGCCTGGGCAGTGCGAGGATGAATACCTGGAGTGGTTCCTTAGTGTGTCACACCCTTGGGTCACACCATCGACTCCAGCATCTGATGTCCCATGACCTTCAGGTACTAGAGATTCTTCCGATCTACCACCACCATCTCCTTCTCCATCAACTGACCAGGACACCTGCCTATAGCTCATCGCAGTTGCATTAGATTACATCATGGGGATGCTGAACCCCGATGGCGAGGTTTATCAAGGGTTATCTAGGTTGGCCGACATTGCCCGTGGAGGGCGTATGTAGATTTTTATTTGTATTATTGTATTATTATGTGTATGTTGTGACAAACAGACTTTACTTTATTGCATAATATGTTTTGGCTAATACCTTTTCTTTCGATTACATAAAGAAAACAATAACACAAATAAGAAACTCGAATAAGTAAACAAACATCAGATGAAAAACAAAAAAATAAACAGTACTCCAATACATGAAAACTTGGGAACTACTGGGTTCGGATTCATCTGGACGCTTTTGACACTTCATTATGTCGTTGTTATACCCTAAAATTTGCCCTCCTACTTCTCAAGACAATCTCAAGGATTTCACAAGGGTTGATCAGACAAACCCTCTCCTAAGCAATCAATCCAAACTAGGATTTTGCATATCTCAAATCAAGATGGATGTCCAGTGCTCTAAGTGGTCATCATACCTCACCATATATCTCAAGGGATCATCATGTGAAGTTTCAAGCCTTACAAGTAAAAATTGCTCATCCAATTGCTCAGATGGTTAAAAATCGGCTATATTGGACAAAAAGTCAACTGTGGTCAACATACAATCAAACTTCATAATTGTTGGTCAACACCAATATTTTGAAGTAATATTCATCATTTAATCAAGGGTTGACCATGATTCATCAAGAAAAGTCAAGATTTGAGCAAAAGTCAATGTTTCTAAATTAGGGCTTTTTAGACAAAAGTCAACAGAACTTTGACCAAGCATAACTTTCACATACTTTATCAGAATTTTTTTCACCAAAGCTCGTTTTAAAGGGAATTCAATTCTATACAATTTCATGTCTCACAAGCTTGGGCTGAAAATGCTTCATTTGGAAGTTATAAGTCAAAACATTACAGGTCCTTTTAAAAAGTCAACAAAAAGTCATCTTTTTGCAAAGAAGTGTTCATGAGCATGGAAACTTCAATGAAGATGAAACCAAAAGGGATGTTTAGAGGAAATTTTGAGATTTCTAAAAAGTCCAAGAACACCCAAAAATGTTAAAATTTGAGCAAGATACAAGTTGTGCAAATTGAGCATTCTTGAGGAGGTGCATAAAGAGAAATACTTGAGAAAGTCAAAAAATTTCCAAATGGGCCTAACTTGTTTTGATTTAAACTTGTTCCTTATCTGAAATAGAACCTCAAAGCCCCAAGGCCATGTTTTTTTATATTTTATTTTTATTTATTTTGGATTTTTATTCATTTAAAACCAATTTAATTAAAATAAAAGATATAAAATCAAATTTTAAATGAAAGATTGATTTCCTCTCATTCTTGAGGTCCAAGCAAGCCACACAAGCTGTCATTTTTGAAATTATCAAGATTGGCAATGGAATTGATTAAAATTGATTCAAAAAAGGTAATATTTGGTTTCATCACAAGTCAAATATTTTCTCATTGATTGGCATATAATCCCTTCATGATTCAAGACGTAATCCATGCTAGTATATATTCACACTGATTCCAGATGCCAGAGGACAATTTTTTTTGCCTCTAAGAACCCTAAAAAAGCTTTAAAAAACCGTGCATTACAAGTCATTTGCAACCAGGTTTTTGGATCGATTGAAGCCAAACAAATTGTTCCAACACATTCCTTGATAATCTTTGAAGCTTTTCCAATCATTACCAGCCATCCAAGCATCCAGAATCGTAAAATCATCACCACGGTTTGCACTCATATATTTCAAATTTGATTTTGATCATACATGCATATTTAACTTGATTTGATTGCTTGTTTGTGTTTAGAACAATGTTTCGAAGCTGCCGGGATCGTTCGATTTAAGTTTAGGTATCGGAACCAAGATCTGCCATTGCTAGGGTTTGGACCTTCAAATTGGGGTTCTCTGTTTTAGCCAAAATTAGACCAAATTAAGGGCATGGTCATGTTAAGTGGATCAATTCTAATCGATCCATGGTCTCATATATAATTTATCTTTGGTATTTGTCAAGTTTTAATTTGCAGGTACTATAGCTACGAACCAAAATACGTAGGCAAAGGATGCAGAAAATTCGTTGGCATAGGTCTGGAAATTCAAATGAAGAAGATGACCCTTGGCGCATTTTGGTTCCAAATCCAGAAGTTCCAACTTCTTCTGGACCCCCCTCAGAGACATCACGTCCAGAAGCTCCAGCTTCTGGATCCCCAGAGGAGACGTCACGTCCAGAAGCTCTAGCTTCTGGATCCCCTTCAGTAATAGAGCCTCTAGAAGCTCCAGCTTCTAGGCGTTCCAGGTCCAGAATCTCCAGAAGCTCCAGCTTCTAGACCCTTTCCAGCGCCAGACACCCTAGAAGCTGGAGCTTCTGGATCTTTCCAGCACCAGAACCTCCAGAAGCTCCAGCTTCGGGACGTCCCCAGCAGCAGAATCTCAAGAAGCCCCAGCTTCTGAGGACCTAGCTTCTGAGGCAGCTTCTGCCAGAAGCTCTTTTTTTTGTTTTCTTTTTTTATATTTATTTTCTGCTTTCCCTTTTAATTAATTAATTAATTAAATTAGTAATTAGGTTAATTAGATAATTTCACAAATAATTTTTCCATACTTTTTTTTAATTAACTTAATTAGTTTAGTTCAGGTTAATATTCATTAATTTTTCTTAATCAATTAGAATTAGGTTTTTCTCACATAAACTCCTATTTTCAAAAACACCAAAAATATTAGGATGTAGTTTCTCTTCTGCTATTTATTTTTGCATTTAAATTCTAGAAAGGATGTATAGTTTGCAAGTTTATTTTCATGTAATAGCGTAGATTTACATTTCCGCCTTTACTTTCTGCACCTCCTATTATGTATCTTCCCCAAAGCCATGTAATAGCGTAGGACATTTACTTTCCCGCACTTTACATTTCCGCAATTTACTTTCCGCACCTATTAACTGCTAGTAACTAGGCGTGTATGGCAAGATTAAAAACAATATAGATCACCTCATATCATAAGATAAAATATCTGAATACAACGCACATTTCTCACGCTTACACCCACCTTAGGGTATCCTCTCTCGTTGCCTTATAAAAATGGTCAAGTCCCTCGAATGTGGGGGTATCTTAGCACGGTTGCCTATAATATATCATCACAGTCCCTTCGACTTAAAAGATCATAGTCCCTCGATGTTGCCTACGAATATATGATCTCGTCCCTCGATTGTTGCCTACGAAAAGTGATGATCGTCCTTACGAATATGCTAGGATATCCCTACAAGTTTCCTTCTATGACCATCCGATGTCCCTTCGAATGCCCCTTTACATCCAACGAATAAGGTTACCTATCAACCAATGGTATGGATGACCTTATTCTAAAGGAAAGCAAAATAACACGGAAACGACCGTTCTGAGTAGGTAATAAGTCTCTTTTGCTTGCTCAAAATACTTTTCACACCTCACACTTTCAAAAAATATTTTTAAGAAACTTTGTATACATTCCAGCGTGAATCATTACAAAGCCCTCTTCCAAAATAAAACATTTCCAAACACTTCGTATACATTCCAGCGTGAATCATTATGAAGTCAAAACGAAATGCCTTTTCAAAAATCTTTTCAAATACACACACGAAAAACAATTTAAAGTGAGCTAAGCAATTAAGAGCCCGTAGATAACTACGGATGGAAAATGTGCTAACACTGATCATGCATAAAATCCTCAGCCGAGATGGGTGCCTGGAAGGAAGATTGTAGGGATCCGAGATAGGACTTGGCCTTAAAGGAGGAGATCTACGTCCGACATGGGCTCGGGAAAAGGCATGAGGACGGCCTAGATCCGAGAAGTAGCTCGGCAGATACTCCAGTATGAAAGATTGAATAGACGTTATGAAGATGAAGAGTTCCTAGAGTCTTTATGAGACGTTACTAGTGAATGATTACAAGCTGTAACAGCTAACTCCTTGCCTTCAAAGCCATGGTTAATGAGTGAGGCGCATGTATGAAAGAAATAGCTTCAAGGAAGGAATGATATAATAGGGTTTCGCCAATGGATAAGCAAGACAATGAGAAGCTGGGAACTTGGGTTACGACACTTGAGCTTCCAAATCCCTAAAATCACTTTAATAAGGTTTTTCCTGCAAGAACATTTGGCGCCCACCATGGGGCCTCGGTGAAATCATTCCCAGGCCGCACAAGCAAAAAACACATACAGACGACAATGTCTCAAACATCACCAACAGATCCACCAGATCTCACTCGCCCCATGATCGATGACTGCGCCAAAGATAACGAAACACTTCAGATAACGTTCAAGCCCTTCAACTGAAGAGCTTGGATGAGGCGGAGGATCAAGAAGTAGAATCTCTGGAGCCGCAACCTTTGTCTCAGGCAATCTGGGAGGATGCCGTTCCAGATAATTTCAAACCCCCTGTGCTGGCATCATATGATGGCAAGATGGACCCCCAGGAGCACATCATCGCGGTTAACAATACAATGACACTTATTGGAGCAACCGACTCCCTCAAGTGCAAGCTGATGGCCGGTACCTTCAGAGAATCGGCCTTGCACTGGTATATGGGGCTTCCCCGGTTGTCTATAGTGAGCTATCAAGACTTCAACCGGAAAATCATTCAGCATTTTTCAGCTAATTGTCATCGCAAGGTAGCCAATACCTCCCTCTTCAACGTGAAACAGCGCCCTTCCGAATCTCTCCGGGACTTCATGGCTAGATTCAACGAGGAGACTATCTAGGTCTCACATCCTAATCAGGAGATATTCGTAGCTGCGTTCCAGCATGGCCTTAAGGCCGACCAGTTCAATGAGTCCTTAGCCCAAAAGCCCGCCAAGAGCATGGACGAGATCATTACTCGGGCTGAGTGCTACGTGAAGGGAGAAGAAAGTAACATGGAGAAGCGAGCTCGAGATTCTAAAGACAGGGACGGACGACAAACGAATCCGACCACGTGATACTACCACCACCCGTGAACGAGCTCGAGATGACGACCTCCGCCCACGACGGCCGGCTCCAAGGAGACGTTACACCCTCAACACCGAAGGGAAGATATCCTCCGGACGTCACCATTTGAAGCTGCTCACCCACCTTATAGCAGAAGTGGATCGTAACACGGTTCTAGGGAGTGATCCGAGCATGGTGTGAGTTTCATCGTCTCAAGGGACACACCACTAATCCCGCACAATTACGGAGGGAGATTGAAAAATTAATTCAAAGAGGAAAACTATCAACATATGTGAAGGAGGACCCTTGGCGGACCAGCAAGCGGGATTCATCCCCACGACGAGATTCGTTTCGATTCTCAATAAAAAGGGGCAAAGGAAGAGGTGAAAGAGGCGAGATCAACCCGGCATACTCTCAACACCATCTCAGGGGGCTTTGCAGGAGGCGGCTCCACTAGTTCAGCCAGAAAAAGATATGCTCGGGGTTCCGGGCAGGTACTTCGCATCGGAACCTCGAGGTTTGATCCCGGGGTGGTAACCTTCTCGGGGGAAGATGCCAAGGAGGTTCTACCACATGAAAACGATCCTATGGTGGTTGAGGTACAGATCCGGATTGGGGCGTTAAACGTGTGTTGATCGATCCGGGAAGTTCCGCGGACGTCCTCTACTGGGAGGCTTTCAAGGGAATGAGTTTCGAACCAAATGAGTTGTTGCCTTTCAGCGGGACTCTTGTCGGGTTCTCCGTGAGCAGGTGTTCGGGTATCTTACGCATCGACTACTTTGGAGAAGGAGAAATGCCAAAGCCGCTCGTGTTAGGTATTTGGTGGTTAACGCCGTCACCCCACAATATTATCATCGGGCGACCTTCGCTTAATGCACTTGAAGCGGTATTGTCAACACTGTTTTGACTATGAAGTATCCCTCGCAACGGGCGTCGGGGTTATCCGTGGAGACCGTGGGTTGGCCAAGTGTTATAAGGACCAAGGCTAAGAAAAGGTCGGGTCCATCGAAGCTTCTCAAACACGAGGTCGGCATGGTCGATATTGATCCAAGAGAAAGGACGGGCGAGGATGGACTTACTCCTCGTGAGGAGGTCAAAGACGCTCAAATCGGCCGCTGCCCGCAAATTACCCACCTCGAACGCAGTTGACAAAGGAGGAGGAGACCGAGATAGTCCAGTATTAAGGCAAAATCTAGACCTTTTGCCCGAAGCCGTCAGATATGCCGCATAGACCCCAGATCATGTGTCATCATTTGTCAATTGATCCCGAGTCGCAGTCACAAAGGAAGCGGAAGATGGGGAAGAAAGGGACAAGCCGGAGGAAGTAGGAAAGTTGTTGAAAGCCGTTTCGTGAAAGAGGTGCAATACCCAACTTGGCTATCAAACGTTGTTATGGTGAAGAAGAAGAATGGCAAGTGGAGGATGTGTAGACTTCACCGACCTAAACAAAGCATGCCCAAGGATCCGTATCCTCTCCTCACATTGACCGTTGATCGACGCTTCCGGGTTCCGCTAAGTTTTTGGATGCGTATCGTGGTACAATCAAACCGGATGAACCCAATGATCGCCCAAAAGCCTTCATGACGGAGCGAAGAATTTCTATTACGTAGTTATGCCGCTTGTTTGAAGAACGCCGACCTACCAGACCGATGGATATGGTGTTTGCCCTCGATCGGAATATTGAAGTGTATGTAGACGACATGGTGATAAAAACCACATCAGGAGTAGATCATGTGATAGACATTAGGGAGACCTTTGCGGCGGTGCGGAAATTCAATATGCGCTTGAACCCGGACAAGTGTACATTCGGAGTACAAGCCGGCAAGTTCCTGGGTTTCATGCTCACAAATCGTGGTATCGAAGCCAATCTAGATAAGTGTCAGGCGATCATTGACATGCGGAGTCCGACCTCGATACGAGAAGTACAGCAGTTAACTGGTCGTTTGGCCGCGTTGTCTCGTTTCTTATCTTGTGCAGGTGACAAGTCCATTCATTTCTTCTCGGCAATTAAGAAGAGAGCTCAGTTTGAATGGACAGAAGCATGTGAAGAAGCATTCAATGGGGTAAAGCAATTACTGTCGGCGCCTCCGGTACTAGTCAGACCCAAAGAAGGTTCTCAATTGACACTTTACCTGGCAGTAACTGAAGGGGAAATCAGCTCTGTGTTGGTACAAGACACGGATGAAGGAGAGCGTCCGATATACTTTGTGAGTAAGGTGTTAAAAGGGGCAGAGACCAGATACCAGAAGATAGAGAAGTTGGCCTTGGCGCTTGTGACCACCGCACGAAAACTCAGACATTACTTCCTTGGACACCCCGTCCAGGTGAAGACTAATTTTCCTTTGAAGGACCCGCCGGAAGGATGGTGTCTTGGGCCGTGGAACTATCGGAGTATGAGATCAGTTTCAGTCCTCGTACCAGTATCAAATCCCAATCTTTAGCTGATTTCATGGTAGAACTTGTCTAGTCACCGGGAGAGGACTTTACTCAGAGGTGGATTCTGTCTGTCGATGGGTCCTCTAATCCCAAAGGTAGTGGCGCAGGGTAGTTCCGAGGGTCCAGAGAGATGGTGCTTGAATACTCTTTATGCTTCGGATTTTCTACGAGTAACAACCATACGGCTTTGTTGGCCGGTCCGAGGTTAGCTTTGGAGTGACGACTGGGTTCGTACCGATTCACAACTGGTGGTCGGACAAGTGGACGGGTCGTTTCAAGTAAAGGACCCCATTTTGGAGAAATATTTGCAGTCGCTTTATTGAGTCGGCAGCTTGAGGTTTTTGAAATATGTCATGTGGCCGGAAGAAAATACCGAGCCGATGTTCTATCGCGGTTGGCTAGTTCTAAGGATTCCGGATGAACAAATCGGTCATCCGTGAGGTACTTCCAAAGGCTCAAAGGTCGAAAAAGGAGAATCTCGCAATTCGTGAGGGAGGCGGTGGATGAGCCCGATCGTCTGCTATCTACAACAAGATAGGTTACCCAAGATAGAGAGAAGGCCAAACGAATCAAGAAGATTTCATCCCTTTGTAGTGGAGTCCGAAAACTATACCGGTTGGGACGCAGCTCCCATGTTATGGTGTCGAGGAGGATATGTCAACAAGATGAAAGAGGTTCATGAGAGGACTTGTGGAAATCATGGAGGAGGAAGGGCTTTGGGTCGGATCTTAAGGGTCGGGTATTCCGCCTACGTTAACAAAAGATTGCCAAGAATATGTGGCACAATGCTCAAAATGCCAAACGCTCGCTTCCAACCATTCACACTCCATCCGAGTTCTTGCACACCGCTCGTGCCGTGGCCTTTTATTAGTGGGGAGCGACATCCTAGGGCTGCTCTCGGTGGCCCGGACTTGAAGTTCCCGATCGTGCGGTGGATTATTTTACTAAGTGGGTGGAAGCAGAGTCAGTCCCGGATCTCGCGGACCGAGTTCGGCTTTTATTGGAGAAGTATCATTTGCGGTTTGACTACCTCGGTCATTGTCTCGACAACGGGCACAATTTGCAAGTACCTCGGTAGTGGAGTTCGCAAGGAGCTCGAATTCAAAACAAGTTTATATCCGTAGAGCATCCACAGCAAATGGGCGAGTCGGCCAACAAGGTCATACTTAATGCAATAAAGAAGAATGGATTCGCCAAGGGGTTGTGGCGCAGTGCCTACACGAAGTTTTATGGGCATACCATACCACAATCCATTCCACAACTCAAGAGACTCCTTTCCGGATGGTTTTTGGAGCTGATGCCATGATTCCTAGAAGTGGTTTTACCCTCTTGGCGTCGAGAAAATTTTGAAGAGGAAGCCAATAACCAGGCTTTGAATGAAGAGGCGAATTTCTTGGACGAGATAAGGGACACGACCCATGTTAGGGAAATGGCAGCCAAACAGAGAATGACCAGACGTTTCAACTTGCGGGTGAAGCAACAAGGGTTCAAGGTTGAGATTTGGTACTTAAGAAGATAACCGATCCTACCAAGAAGGGTGTTAGATCCCAACTGGGAGGGACCATTCAGGGTCTTGGAAGAATTGCAAAACGGAGCCTATAAATTGGAGACGTTGGACGGATCAGAATTACCAAGGACTTGGAATGTTGCAAGTCTTAAATTTTATTTTAGTTAAATATATTTATGTAAAAATAATCGGTGTACTCTTTTCCTAGGCAAGGGCCGTGGTTTTAATGAGGCATCTACCTAATGAAATTATATTGCAAAGATCTCGATCTATAGCAAAAATGGCGACGCGTCGCTAAGCTCGGTCTAAAGATCGCCTTCACCAAAAGGCTCGCTCCCATGTGGAATACCCTTGGTCAACCTCGCATGAGGCTCAACCCTATGGCGACGCGTCGCTAAGCTCGGTCTAAAGATCGCCTTCACCACGGAAAGGCTGCTCCCATATGGAATACTCCTTGGTCAACCTCGGCATGAGGCTCAACCCTATGGCGACGGTCGCTAAGCTCGGTCTAAAGATCGCCTTCACCACGGAAGGCTCCCCATGTGGAATACTCCTTGGTCAACCTCGGCACGAGGCTCGAACCGCTGGCGTGATGCTAAACCGGTCCGGGATCGCCTTCCGTCACGGAAGGTCCTGCTCTCCTGAGCAACCTTCAAAACGTATAAAATAAAAACATTTTACCGAAGTTGCATCTAGCGCCCTTAACACTTTCTCCGCCTCGCAAATCGGGATTGACGAGATGCATGGGTTACGAACAAATGTTATGTGTTTCTCTCTAAAACCACTAGGATTGCTTGTTGCATCCGTGGCTTGGGGCTCAAATACTACATAAAAGTTCGCAACTAGGCAAAAACCTAAATTAATAGCAAAAATTCAGAAAGCAATTAAAGTAGCCCAGCAGGGCGAATATTCAAAGTACAAATTGCATAAGCCCGGCAGGGCGAATATTCAAAATATAAAATGCATCCGCCAAAAGGGATGACTAACTATGGAAACAAAAGAAGAAGTCAGGGATTGGGGTCGGCATCCACCTTAGCGTTTTCTTCGCCGGCATCCACCTTAGCGTTTTCTTCGCTAATAGTGGTCTCGCTGTCATCTTCATCAATCTCCACCAGTTTCCCATCTACAATGGTCTTGAAGTAAACAACCTCCGAGATATCTATGTCGGGGTATAAGCAATTGACTTGAGCTTTGGCGCGGTCAAAAGCTAAGTCCCCGGCGTCCAGCACACCCATCTGGGACTTCTTTAGTGCTTCCTTCAGCTCAGAGCATGATTTTTCGTAATCCCGAACTCGTGGACATCCGGGAGAGCTCATCTTTCAAGGTCTTTATCCGCTTGCTTGCTAATTCTTCTTCAAGACTTGTGATGTTGTCGGCCGGAGAGTTTATTTTGAATACATTGTTGGCGTTGAGAAGGAATTGCTCGTTGTCAGCCAACCTCTTGACTTCGGCCTCTAACTCAGTCTTCTTCTTCTCCACATGATCACCTGATTCAAACAGACTTCGGGTGAGCACAGCACACCTCATCAGGTATGAACTCAGCTGTTTGGTGATCTGCTGCGAACCCAGATGGGTCAACTTGTTCACATCGGTGGTGGCATTGAGATGATCATACAAAACTTAAGGCCGTCAAGTCGGCAGCCCGAACCGATTCTAAGAAGCTTGACCGAGCTATCACCGCTTCCTTCAACAAATTGAGATAGCCCATCACGAGTTGGTCTCGCTCCTATAACGGTCTTCGCTTTTTGGGATAGGCTCTGGGGCTAGTTCAGCTCGGGCGCCTGTAGGAGAAGCCGTGATGATGTTTGTTTCTCAGCAGGTCACGGTCGTGGCGTTTTCTTCTTTTCGAACGCATTTCCAGCCCAAGTTGGACTTGGTCTCGAGGGACCGCTTACCCATTCGGACAAAGACGAGCTTCGCCATTAGCTTCCTCTGTTCCTTTACGGACATATCAGTCATTTTGTCTGTGGGAAATAAAATGAGGAAAGGAAGTTAAGTATACAAATAAAGCATAGGAAAATAAAGATAGTCGAGAAGTTCTTACCTAGGAAGTCAGGGACTTCTCGGAGACAAGGCAAATCCTTGACCCGAATCGGCTCAAGGAGTCCAAGATTTCTAAAGAAAGGATTTCGGTATCACCAGTGTCGTAGTCAAAACCGGAGATAGGGAGTGGGTCACAAGTCCAATACAAAGGGAACTTATGATGCCCATCAGAGCCATAAATAACATGAGGGCACCGAGACCCACATCTTACTCGGATGAAGCGCTCTTTGTAGCCTTTAAAGTTGGAGGTATAGGCTTGGAGGAAACTTTTGGGATGCCACGATGGCAACCCGCCCGGCCCGTGCTTTTATTTCGAAAAAGAGAAGAACAAACCAATGGTGGGGTTATGGATGTGGCTCGCAAATTACTCGAAGTCTTGATGAAGCCCCACTGTTGGGACGGAGTTGGAAGGAGCCAGTTAATAGTACGGAGGATATCGGCCTCGAATCGGAAAGTGGGAATTGAATGCCAAATTCCTCGATCACTCCAAAGATAAAAGTAAAACCATTCCGTCTCGACTCGAGGACGGATCATACACACTCTCTCCAGATTCACAGATTCTAAAATCACATCATCTTCGCCTCCGGGACTAGATACTCCATAGAACAAGTGCGCGATTTCTTCATCTTGTATCGCTCGCTTAAAGCCAACTTCCCTTTGATCGGTTGGTTTCCATTATTAGCTCCACCAAACCCAAGAGTCGTGGTCGAATCACTTTCAAAAGTAAAACTTCAAGACAAACCCCGTCCGTAACTCTCTTTAGGTCGTTACCCTTGATACCTCTCATCTCGCATGCATTCCTCGAACAGGTTTTTCGCCTCGCCTCCTAAATGGATTTTGCACCAAAGTCATCGATTCCCTAATGACGACCATGTTTGGATTGAAACAAAAATAGTGTAAAGAAAAGAGGATACCCGAGTTGATGCTTGATGATTGGTATGAAGGTTTTTGAAGCGTCTGACGCAAAGATTGCAGTAGGGTTGAGAATTTGTAGAACAAAGGATTTCCTGGAGAGCAATTAAATGAAATATAATGAGTAGGAGGAAAGGGTGGCGTGAAATCAGGTTTTCCCTATTATAGGGCAATCATGCAAAATACAGTGACTGTTGGATCGGTGTCACGTGGGTCACGTGTCACACTTTTTGGGAAAGTTTGAAAATATAACACATCTCGCTAAGGGATTAAGGGTTCAAACTGTTTGGTCGACACGGATTCAAGAAGCTTAAAACCGAGCGACCAAGGGGGCTTATGATCATGCATAAAATCCTCAGCCGAGATGGGTGCCTGGAAGGAAGATTGTAGGGATCCGAGATAGGACTCGGCCTTAAAGGAGGAGATCTACGTCCGACATGGGTCTCGGGAAAAGGCATGAGGACGGCCTAGATCCGAGAAGTAGCTCGGTAGATACTCCAGTATGAAAGATTGAATAGACGTTATGAAGATGAAGAGTTCCTAGAGTCTTTATGAGACGTTACTAGTGAATGATTACAAGCTGTAACAGCTAACTCCTTGCCTTCAAAGCCATGGTTAATGAGCTGAGGCAGTTATGGAAGGAAAGAAATAGCTTCAAGGAAGGAATGATATAAATAGGTTTCGCCAATGGATAAGCAAGACAATGAGAAGCTGGGAACTTGGGTTACGACACTTGAGCTTCCAAATCCCTAAAATCAGTTTAATAAGGTTTTTCCTGCAAGAACAAACACCTTCCCTTTTCATAACCACCTCCCTTACTCAGAATCTAACGAAGGTCTTTTCCTGTTCTTTTCGGCTTCCCTTAATTGGATAAAATAAAAGTCGGTGGTGACTCTTGCTATCCGCAACATTTGCGATCAAACGCAAAACAAACAAGTGAGTTCTTCCACTGTGTTACAATCGTCAATAGATCTTCGAATCTCCGCGTCCAACTCGATCGACCGTTTGGTTATCCTACGACGAAATGATTTCCACATGGCCTTCATATCTTCATCATTCCTCGATTAGGTTGTATTTCACCTAACCATCTGTACCAATGTAATCCTCCCGAAACTTGATCTTTGTCACCATTCTGTTCTCGGAATCAGGAACCAAACTGTTCAATGTTTCCTTCAAGGCGGCAAAGGACTCAGATCCATCTGGGAGCTTGAATTCAAAGGCAGGTTTGCGGACGTTGTAATACACTTTTGCCTTAGTCAAATATTGAGAAAAAGGCATGTTGTTGAGATGTGATACCTAATAACCCTAAAAGGCCTATTTATACAAAATGTTATGCGTTCTAAACCACACACAAGTGTTAGTGAAATCTGGACCCTTCAAAAGTGTCGGCAAAATCTCGACTGCGTTGGAAAAACAAGATAAGGAAACATACTGGAAATTTCAGCCATATGCGAAATTTCCGATATACTATATTTTTTGAAAACACTTCCAGAATTTTTAAAATATACCTCTGGAAATTTTGCGTATACCAGAAAAATACCAGAAATTTGGAAATTTTTCGGTATACCAAAATTTTCAAAATGCCCTTCCGAAAATTTTGTCCGGAAATCTCTTTGAAAAAGGTCAAGGATAAAGTGGGAATAAAAATATTTGGGGGGCTGCCATGTATAATTTAAGGGGTGACAAGAAAAAATTCTCCTCAATGATAAGTCTAGATTTGAAAACATCCTAAGTCTATCTTGCCACCCCCATGTTATACACGCCACCCCCCTTATTCTATGAAAAAAATCCAAATGTCCACACCAATTTCATTTAGGTAAAATACTCATTTTGGTCCCTTAATTATACCCTTAGATTCACATTAGTCCCTTAACTTTTTTTCGTGTCATTTTGGTCCCTTAACTTTCAAAACGTTTCATTTTAGTCATTTTTGTCTAATTAGCGACGGAAAAACTTTAAAATTGCTCGCTAAATCCGTCGCTAATTAGACAAAAAAGACTAAAATGAAGCGTTTTGAAAGTTAAGGGACCAAAATGACACAAAAAAAAGTTAAAGGACCAATATGAACCCAAGGGTATAGTTAAGGGACCAAAATGAGTATATTGCCTTTCATTTACTATATTATTCCAAATCTACGGAGAGCATCAGATTTTTCAAAATTTTTTACGATACCGAAAATTTCAAAGGCGTACCAAAAATTTGATGAAACAAGTATGAATTTACTGTATTTTTGTGAAATTTCATACTAGAAATTTCAAAATATCTAGTATTTTGTACCAAAAATTTCAAATTTTTTGATATTTTCATTTACCAATAATACCAAATATTTTGAAATTTATGGCACTTCAATTTTTTTTTAAAATACCGGAAATTTCAAAATTCCCGGTATTATATATTTTTCTTATATTGTAGTGAGAACCAGAGGGATAAATTATTCTATTGCAGGAGAAGTCACTGATAGAGTTGATATTGAAGCTCGACCTGTTGATGAGGCCCAGGCCTCAGAGCTACGTGCTAGACGCCGTCCTCCGACTACTTCTCACCGAAAATGGATGGTTGAGCAACAAGCGGGGTTCCGCGCATCCCGCTGCCGGAATGCTAGAGTATCCACTGCTGTTGAGGAGGTGCAAAAACATGCGCTTGAGGTACAAACTCCTGTTGTGGAGTTTAGACTCTTATTCCTACTATGGAGTCGGTAGTTCAGGAGTCGGTAATTAAGGAGCCTATGTTACAGGTGGACGAGGCTGTGTTGTAGGAGCTTGTGTTGCAAAAGGCCGTTGCTGAGCGAGTTAACATGGTGACCCCCGCTGATAGAGACACCACAACTCGTGCATCTACAGAGCTATCAGTACACACTAATGGAGGTTTCCCTGGAAGACCTTCTAACAGGTCCATGGTGATAGGATATGTGGACCATGTCGCTTATAGAATATGGGAGGGCGAGGTATGCATTCTTGGTTTTGTTCAAATGCATAAAGTTTATTTTTATTATGAGATTTCATGTATACTAATTTATTTTAATTGTACTATTTTTTACAGGAGCGTCCGGTTTTGAAGGTCGCTTCTCATGGTTCGAAGTTGAAGAACTTCCCTGAGAGTCCCATGCCTGAGGAGGTGACGAGGATAGTTGAAGATTTTTATCTTCTGGACTTTACTGAATGCTCCTTGACCATGTTAGACGCCTTCATGTTATTAGCTTTTATTGAGAGGTGGCACCTGGAGACATCATCCTTCCATCTTCCATTTGGGGAGATGACAATGACTTTAGATGACGTGGATGTCCTCTTTCACATTCCGATCGATGGTACAATTTTTACACTAGTTTATAGGAACTAGGCGATGACGGTGCACATGGTTATGGATGCTTTGGAGGTTTCTAAGTTGGAGGTGCTATGTGAGTTTGGTGAGACTCAGGGATTTCACCTTCAAATGTCTTTGTTGAGGAGTACGTATAAGGAGCTTGTGGAGGTAGAGAGGTACTAGGCTGCCACTAGGGCGTACATGCTACATCTGGGGGAATGTATTCTCTCTACAGACAAGTCTGGAGTTTATATTGATGTTCGATACTTATCTCTTTTCAGTGTCCTTGACACTATATGTTGGGCTTGGGGAGTGGTGACGTTGATGATGTTGTACACGACACTTGACGTAGCTTCTCGTCCTGACATCAGGCAACTTGTTGATTACCTCATATTGTTACAAGTATATTATAATATATTTGATGATTTTTATTAATTATTTGGGGGTATTTATTTGATGATTTTTATTTATTCATTGTTGGATATACGAGCACTTTCCTCACATCCGTGAGCGGAAGATCCAACATGTTCAACCTACTGACCTATGTGCGAAGAGATGGAAGGCCAAACAGGTTATTCCAGGAGGTTTGATGGAGTACAGAAGGAGGTTGGATGCTTTGACCTTGGATGATGTCGTCTGGACACCGCATACATCTCACCGCCCTCATCGTCCATTTAAGATATCTATATTATATTCAGGGTATGTCAGATGGGAAAGCCATGTGGCTAGACACTTTCCTGAGAGGTGTCTACGCCAGTATAATTATATAAAAGGCATCCCTCGTCCAGTTCCAAAGGCTCCAGTTATTGGCATTGATAGATGGTTTTAGAGTCACATCCTAAACTTTCCCTGTGAGATCATTGATACAGCCGTTGAGGTTCAATTGTAACATCCCTTCTAATTCCTCAAATATTATATATATATATATATATATATATATATATATATATATATATATATATATATATATATATTATACCATCAGAGTAAATAGAATGCATAACAAGAGGGAGTCACATGATGTTTCTCTCAATATTAAAATCATACATGCACACTGGTCATAATCATAACACATATTTGAATCTCATGCTTTAGAATAATTCATGCATTTTCACAGCGGATCATTTAATGTTCACAAATACTATCAATGGTTACATACCATACTATAATCATTGGATGAAAAAGTAATGAATCCATAATATAACAAAGTCATCAGAATTCATGCATCGGCACCAAGGCCGCATCAACATAGTATCTCATTCATACAAGAAGGGTGAGAATTCACATCATTCTCCAAAAGTATATAAATGGAAATAATATAGAAACAAGATCTATTCATATATTCCACACACTTAAATTCCAAGATAACATGATTATACAAACATTCCAAGTATAACATATTCATATTTATTACACATAACATACATGTCATCCATCCAAATGATTCAATTATCCATATGATTAAACATCACAATTTCATTACACACATCACATATTCAATAATGACTCATGAGACAACAATGAAATGTGACTCAATATGCCTGTGGTACCAATCTTGGGAACATTTCGTTAGCCCCACTTCCGATTCATTATCATAGAATCCAAGCAACTTTCGATCCGAACAAGACCAAAAGCCTCCGCTACTTATCCCCAATAGGATCGAGCCAAATGTGAATCCAAAGTTTCACCACTACTTATCCATCATGGATCGAGCCATTTGTGAACCCAACGTTTCACCGCTACTTATCCACACAAGGACCGATCCAAATATATGCATGTACAACTCATCAAGACAACATATGCAAATTAAGATTATTCACAAAACCTCAATTATCCAAGCATATCATCACCACTCAACTCATGTGAATTATCCATCAATTGCACATCATCATATTACAAAAACAAAATCATTACATGTATCATATACATATCATCACATATAACCAATAACATTATGACATATCATTCCACCATTGTCATTCATAACATTCAATCAAGAATAACACGCACTATATTCAAGTAATCATTCATACATTGAAATAGTATTCGAACCAATCCAAAGAACATTCAATCACGGTTGAATCAATTAATCACATACATGAAAATACTACAATAAATATAATCATATCAGATTTCATGTCAAAAGATCCTAAAAATAACATTTTTCATTCCAGGTCACGCTAAGCCCGGTCTATCGCGCTAAGCGCACCTCCCTGAACAAACAAACCCAAAAGTCAGAACATTTCGCGCTAAGCGGGCTTCTCCTCGCGCTAAGCGCAGTCTGCCATACTGCACTTTTTCTGCTACGAACCAAATTCTTTCTCCCACGAAATTACCACATAAAACTCATTCCAATCAACCAAATAACATCATTAAAGGGTATCCCAACATGTTTCTAGTCATGGGTCATCATTCTAAGTTGAAAAACATAATTTCCTTTCAAACCCTAACATTCAAAGATTCTAAAAATTGAAATTGAACAACCTAGCATGTTACTAATGATTACCCACAACATGCAATCAAAAAATAACATGGATTCTCCCCCTTACCTCTTAAAGATTCCTCTTCTAGGGTTTTCTCTTCACTTTTCCTCTTTCTCCTTTCCTCTTCTCTTCTTTCCTCTTTCTCTTCTTTCACCAAATGACAATTCTAATTATGATTTCCTTCTAACTCTTTACTAACTAGGATTGTCTTAATGGGCTTAATACTTAAGACCTCTCTATTACTTCTATTCTCATAAATAGGCCCAATACTAAATAACCATTATTCTACTCATAAAACACAATTATTAAAATAACACATATATTCAAATAATTCACATTTAAATTAAAACACCCAATTAAATTAATTATCACATAATATAATATATAATAATAATTAATAATTAGCTTTTAAAATCGGGATGTTACATCAAGACTGGGGCGGTGCAAAGATGGATACATAAAGTGGTTCCACAGTGTGTTACACCCTCGTGTCATACCACCGGCTACAACATCTGATGTTCTGGGACCTTGAGGTACCATAGATTCTTTCGAGCCGCCACCACCATATCCAAATGCCGTAGGAGACCGGGACAGCCGCCTACAATTTATCTCCATTTATTTAGATAACCTCATGGGTTTGGTAAACCCTGATGGTGAGGTTTATACTAGTTTAGCTAGGTTGGTCGACATTACCCGTGGAGGGCCTATGTAGGTTTATTTTATTATGATTGTATTATATGTATATTTTGTGACAAACAGACATATTTTTGATTGCATAATCTTTTTGCGAGTAGATGTTTCAATTCAATAAAGAAAATAAAATAACATGAATAACAAACAAACATAGTTAACAAACATCAGATGAAAAATAACACACATTAATAATAATCAGATACAGGAAAACTTAGGCACTACCAGATGCTCTAGACACTTCAACATCTTCATTATATCGTCGACGGATCTTCAGATATACGCTTTCAACTCGATCGGACCTTTAGTTATCCTACGACGAAATGATTTCCACATGGCCTTCACATCTTCAACATTCTTCAACTCGATTAGGTTGTATTTCACCCTTCCATTTGTATCAATTCAGTCCTCCTGAAACTCGATCTTTGTCACCCTTTTGTTATCAAAATCAGGCAGCAAACCATTCAACGTTTCTTTCAAGGTGACAAAGGATTTAGAGACATATGGAAGCTTTAATTTAACAGGAGGTTTGTCGTCGTTGTAATACACTTCTGCCTTATTCAGAAATTGAGGAAGATACATTTTATTGAGATATGTTACCCAATAACCTAATACCCCTATTTATACAAATGGTGATGCATTCTAGACCATACAAATGTGCCGATGCAATCAGGACCCTCTAAAAGTGTTGGCAAAATCTCAATAGTTGAAAAAACCTAAAATTTAAAACTACCGGAAATTTCAGTTATAATGAAATTTTTATACTGACGGAGATTTTAAATTTATGGTTCACCGGAATTTTCAAATACATTACCTTTAATTTACTCTTACCAGAAATTTGGCAGGAGTGTACTAGAAATTTCAAATGGTACCAAAAATTTCAACCCTTCTACCAAAAATTTCATCCAAAAATTCTTTATATCTCATCAGAAATGAAATTGAAATAAAAAATAGGGGGTGACATGAATAATTTTGGAATGACATGCATGTTTCAATCAATGTGCTTGAGTATTCCCAACAATAAATAAAAATATATACCAACTGCTTATTAGTGCCTCAACGACATTGCTTAATAAGTTAAAAAAATTCTTTTAATGGAACGTGTGCACTCATTGCATCAAAAAGTGAATTACTTACTTTTAATAAATATTTTTTATTTATAATCATTAAAAAATATTTTTAATAAATATTTTTTATACATTGATAGACTCTAGTCTTGAATAATATATCTTAGATATATCCACATGTCAAATATTGTTAAAGAAGGAACTTTGGTCAACGTCATGTTTAGATTACAATGAGCTTATGGAGGTCGAATAAGAAGATGGAAGAAGATGTTTATGATGATGAATAAGATAAGAGAGTGAAGAAAATTATAATGTGCATCAACATCGATAAACATTCAATATACAAGGCAAAGGTTTATATAGTTGATGTTAGTTACACCTAATGCAACTAACTTTGCACATGTTTTCAACTATATCTAACTACCAAAACTAACTCATAACCATACATATATAATAACCCCCCTCCACACAAAGACACAAAAAGTCATGGTGGTGTCTTTGGTAACACTTTGAGTTTGGGACGAAAATCAATGAACGATGATGTCGTGAGAGGTTTTGTGAGCATGTCTGCAAGTTGAGCATGACACGATACATGTTGAATATGAAGTTCCTTGGCCACTACTCTTTCATGAACAAAATGAATGTCAGGCTTGATGTGTTTTGTTCGTGCATGTAACATTGTATTGTGTAAGAGCATGACTCCACTCAAGTTGTCATATAGTAGCACAGGTGCTGAGTAATGGATGTGAATCTCACCAAGTAAGGATTCTAGCCACAAAAGTTCAAAAGTTGTATGAGCCAAGGCACGATATTATGATTTTATGCTCGAACGGGCAACAATTGGAACTCCATGATACAAGATTAGGGCCAAAGAACAAGCAAGATCACGTGGTTGATCTGCGATCATCTCGATCACTCGCCCAATCTAAATCGTTCTAGGCACACAAAGAGAAGTTATGTGGGGTGATAGCTGGATCTAGCATTATAACCATGCATTGTTGTGTCCCTCAAGTAACGAATAATTCGCTTGACTATAGACCAATGTGAATCTAAGGGTTGTGCCATGAATTAGCATGCCTCATTCAATGCAAATGCAATATCAAGACATGTAAGAGTGAGATATTGATGGGCCCCAACCGTGGACTTGTAGAGAAATGAATCAGTCATCATATCAAAGCCATGTTTGCTTAATTTGCATTTAATTTTCATAGGAGTTTAAACTCCTTTAGCTTTAGTTATGGTTACTTTAGCGAGTAGATCATGAATGTACTTGGTTTGAGTAAGTAACAAAGACCCATCATCTTATGTATGAACTTTAACTCCAAGTAAATAGAGAGGAGCACCATGTTTCTTGAGTGTAAATTGAATATTTAGTTGGGTGATAAGCTCATGAATGAGTGGGGATTTTGATCCACTAATGAGAATATCATCAACATATACAAGGGTATAGAGTGTAATGTTATTCTGATTATACATGAATGAGTGTGTTGTTGCTTCTCCTATGTCTTTTGGTGCATGTGCTTAGTATTGGGTTCTTTTCCTTGAGGGGAGAACTGACTATGTATGATAGAGGGAGTACTGAACATGTCTGATTGTACAAGCTTCTTAGCTGTGTTGTGTTTAAAGAGTTTACATGTTTTCATATAACTTGTGTTTATAATTTTATTCCTCTCTCAAATTATTTTTAATCTTTGGTTGTTTTAGCCAAAATTTACCAATGAGGAGATTGCTTATTCCATGGTTTTATGATTAGCTAAATTTTGGTAAAACACGGTTCTACATATGTTAAGCAAGATGCTTTAAAATCTGCATCAACTGGCATGACAATTCAGCTGTTATTTGTCTTTCAGCTAGATGTCGAAGCAGATGCTGTGATATCCTGGTTCGGTACCATAGGAGCTGCTGTTGAAAATATATTGACAGATTTAATTTTATATGATGAGATCAATTTGAATATTCCTTATCCTTATGCGCATATCAAGGAGATTATTCAAAAACAAAAATGCAGATTTTATTAGTTTAATAAAAATGATCTTTGAGACTTTATAAGAACCACTTATGAGATTTGTTTCTATTTTTATGAAGAAGATTCTATAGGGATTTACAATTGAACATTGGATTTGATTGAAGACTCCAAGCCCAACTGCAGAATATAAGGAGACGATCAATACCTAGTTTTTTTTAAATAGCATAGTTTTATTGTAAAACCTTGTGAAAATCATGGTTTAGGATTTGGTAGTTCTTTAGGTTCTCCGTATTTTTTTGTACATACTCCTGTATCAGGATGCATTTGAGTTTACTGATGGTTTCTTATTTATCAAGTTTTTGTTCTCCTCTAAGCTTTTAAGAAAAAAGTTGAATATTGTTCTCAGTGAAGCTTTTAAGCAAACTAAGTATTTTTGTATTGGAAGAGTGTTCTTCAATTTGGTTTCTTGAGACATTATTTGAGATTGGGAATGTTTTCTATCACTACAGTGGTTGGGAGTGAGAGAGGTTCTTATACCTAGGACGTGCGTAGGTAGAAATTGCACGGTATGGATTTAGTGAGAAGTGTAAAGTAGGATAGTTTAACTTCCAATTGATACTACTAATAGTGGATTTCCTTCCGGATTGATAGCCTCCAAAGTAAGTTAGTTACACGAATCGGGTTAACAATTGATTATGTTCTCTAAGTTTCTATAATTTATCTTTCAAGATAATCTTTATGTTTTTAGCAAGTTTGTTTTATGTCGCAGATGTTATAACTTTTATCGTGACATTGTGTAGTTAAGACATTTTTCTTGACTTGATATTGTGTGTGAAATTTCAATTGGTATTGGAACAAACACCCTATTCCGTTATTGGGTGATATACAAGGATATAAATTATGACACTCTGGAAAAAGAAGGAGGATATAACAACAGACCACCCATGTTGGATGTTTCAAACTATGACTGGTGGAAGGTCATAATGGTGGCCTTTCTAAAATCTATGGATAACAATGTTTGGAAGGTTGTTTTAAAAGGATATGAACATCCATTTATGAAGGACAAAGATGAGAAATAGAATATAAAACCTGAATAAGACTGGGATGAATCTAATGATAAAGAGGCTATTGGAAACTCCAAAGTTTTGAATGCTTTATTCAATGGAGTAGACAAAATTGTTTTTAGGCTGATTAATACATGTATTGTAGCCAAGAATGCTTTAGAGATTCTCAAGACAACTTATGAAGGTACCTCTAAAGTGAAGTGTTCAAGACTTCAGCTTCTCACTTCAAAATTTGAGAACTTAAATATGAATGATGATGAGACAATTCAAGAATATCACATGAAGATTCTTGAAATTGCTAGTGAATCAAGTTCTTTGGGAGAGAAAATATCAAAAGTAAAGCTGGTCAAAAAGATTATTAGGTCCTTACCTAGGAGATTTTACATGAAGGTTACAACTATTGAAGAAGCTCAGGACATCAACAACTTGAGAGTTAATTAACTTATTGATTCACATAAAACATTTGAATTTGCTATTCGTGACAAAACTGAGAAAAAGAACAAAGGAATATCTTTTGTATTCAATGATGAAGATGAGAAAGATCAATTTGAGCTAGACACTGATGAGGGTCTATCCAATACAATTGTGTTACATGGAAAACAATTCAACAGAATTCTGAAAAGATTGGACAAAAGAGGAAGGCCAAATCTTAGGAACAACTCGTATGACATCAGTAATAAGGAAAATCTTTAGAAGAATACCAGGTCTGAAGAAAAGACCAATCAAAGTAAAGGAATTAAATTTTATGATTATGAAGGTTTTGGTCACATTAAACTAGAATATCCAACTTTTCTCAAAAGGAAGAAAAATGGATTTAATGTGTCTTGGTTTGATGGCGATGAATCAAAAGATGAAACTAACAATGAATCTGCAAAAACTTATGTTGCCCTATCTGGAAGATGGGTAAATGAAGTTCACGCTTGTGATGAGAATGATGATCTTTATGAAAACCTGGTTGTGTCCTATAAGGAGACTTGTGACAAGTGTGATTAAAGTCTCTAGAAAGAGGAAGAACAAAGAAAGATCATTGTTGATCTGGAGAATGAAAGGAAGAAACTCTTAAGTATTATCTCGCATATATAAAGTAAGGTAACTCGTTTAAACTCCAAACTTGACAACTTGACATATTCCATAAATATAGTGAAAAAGAATGAAGATGTTAGAGGCTATTATCAATCTGATAATAAACTAAGAAAAATGTCAAAAGAAAAGTCCTTTCCTTATAAAAATAAGAAAAAGATCAACATGTCCAAACGCATATTACAACGTTTTTGTAGATATGATGAATCTTCAAATAAACCTCAGCTATTATGAGTCTTTTTGCCATATGCCAAAGCAAATGTTGTGACATTTTAGCCTTGTGCAACAGGCACTATTGTTGAAAATATCTTGACTGACTTAATTTAATTTCATGAGATCAATTTAAATATTCCTCATCATTATGCGCAGGTGAAGGAGATTATTTAGAAACATAAGTGCATATTTGATTAGTTTCATAAAAAGGATGTTTGAGACTGTATAGGAAACATTTGTGAGATTTGTTTCTATTTTTATGGAGAAGATTCTGTAGGGATTTACAGCTGAAGATTGGATTTGATTGAAGAGCCAAGTTGTCATACCCCAATTTTTAACCTAAGATACCATCTCATATCATTCACATATGCATGATTGCATCACTAACAATTTCAACACAAGATAGATCATGTGTGTGCTCCTTGAGCCAAATTAGGGTTTTGATCAAAAATCTTTCATCTGTTCAAGATCTGATCAATTAGGGTTTGAGTATTCACTCACTTCTAATGATCTATCTTCATCAATAATCAAACTTGATCTTCAAATCCCATCATTTCCTCAAGTTCTATCTTGAATCGACCAATTAGGGTTTTGATCGAGGATGGTGTATCGTTGACTTTTTGCTCAATGAATGAGCTAATTGCTTGGAGAATGATCTCAAAATCATCAATGCAATATCTTGACCTAATTTCTTGGTTCAAAACATATCAAATTCCATGATTGATCATTAGAGAAATTCTGAATCATTTGACAAAAAGTCAACTTTTCAAATCAGTTAAACTTTGACTTTTGGTCAACATTTTGAAATTCAAATTTTTTTCAATCATCAAATCATTTCAAATTTTCCATCATGATCATAAAAAAGTAAAATGTGTGAAAAAGTCAACAAAATGTTAAAACTTGAAATTTTTCTAACACTTAGAAAAATTTTCAAGTGTTTTTATCATGTTTTTCACTATTTTCATGGCCATTTTTCACCTAGATCCATTTTGATTCAAGAAAAACTCAAAACATGAAAGTTGTAGATATTGTTCCAAGATTTTCAAAATGTCCAAGAACTTGAAAAAACATTTTGTGTAGCTAGGGTTTTGAAATTGAAACTTAGAGGTCCATAACCATAATTTACAAGTCATTTTCCAAGTTTTTCAAAACTTTTTTGGAATTTCTCTTCTAGAAGCCTTGTCACCATTAAGAGATAAGTTCCCATCCAAGAATATCTGATGGAAATGATTGTAAGAGGATATAATCACTTGAGTTTTTTTAACCATGGTTAAGAAAGATTTCATGTGCATTTAATGTGAATATTCCTTTCTTATTCCCTAAGCTTCAAGTTGCAAACTCATCAATCCTATCCTTGCCTTGATCTTCAGTTCTCTTGGTCTATAAATAGAAGTCATTTCTCACTTCTAAATGACACCAAAGCATTATTAAACAAGCTTTCTCACTTCTTTCTTCTTTTCCAAGTTTCAAAGTTCCAAAATGTGAGAATTTGCAAATCTCCAAACCTTGCAATTTCTGAGCAATCTCAAGCTTCAAACACTCTCCAAATACCCTTAGGAAGTTGTTAGAATCATCAATCCATCACAAAAACAACCAAAACTCAGAATCATACCCCAAGTTCCATAAACTTGCAAATTGAGCCTTAAACCTCCATCTCTCTATCCACTCGCGCACTTTCCAAATTATCACTTCAAACATCATCCATACACTCCATAGAGATGATCCAAACGCTTAGATAACTTCTGTAACCACGAAATCATCATCTCCATCATCAAATTAGTCGTGCTACAGTTGGAATTGGGTAGGAATTTCCAGACTATTTTAAAGCAAGCTGAGCATTCCAACATGTTCCTTGAGGTCCAAGGAAGCTATCCAAATCATCAAAACACATATGGAAGCACTCCTTTGAGGAATTCAATTTATGCTCATAAGAGGTAAGTTGCTCAACTTCGTTTTTATGATTCTTTCATTCCAATTTAAAACTTGCTATGCTATCATGTTTCTGTATGTATGAGGATCATAAACCCTCAATCAATTACTTGAATTGCTGCACATACACGATTTCATGATCAATTTTCCAATGCTAGGGCTCATCTGGTTTCTGCAAAATTAGTCATCTTAGGCTTAAAATAAATGGAATTAAAAACCGCCATCGTGTTCCTGGGTTCAAAACGAGCAAGTTTGATTTTTACTTCATCCAATTTCATCAAAAAATGAAGGATTTAGGAATCATAGAATCTTGAGGTTAAAGATGAAATCATGCGCGCGTTTTCTGATTTCTAAAAAATTCAAATTTTCATTTTAACTTATATTTAATGGTTGTTGTATTATGACTGGATGAAACAGCCACCCCAGTGGCAGCCAGCATGCTCTTAAATCTTTCCATGCCATAAGGTCCAGGGTTCGAATCCCCCTGGGACCTTTTATTTTCCAAACTTCTCATTTTTCACCTTTTTCAACTATTTTCAAAACCAAATTTCACAACTTGTTTTTAAATAAAATCAAACCGAAGCGAGTAAATAACAAGCCAAACATATGGCTTAGTGGTAAAAGTTTTCACCTTTGAGTGTAAGGTCATGGGTTCAAACCTCTCCAGACCAAAATCAAATTTTTATCACTAGTTTTCTTCACTTTTCTATCAAACTTCAACATTTCCAAAAACCAATCAAAGCTTCTCATTTTGAGATGATTTTTTGCACACTTGTCATTTAATATACCTATTTTATGATTTTATGATTATGTCAAAAAATGCCAACAAATATTTTCTTTTGATATATTTTTATTAGGTTAAAAATAGACGTTTTTAAGTATTTTAAATATTTTTCAAAATATGTTTTCTTTCCGATTTTTCAAACCTAATCTTTTTCAAAATCTTTTGTGAATATCTTTCACATTTCAAAATCATTTCAAACTTTCAAAAACATTTTAAACTTACACACCTCTTTTCCATGATCGATTCGATTAATCTTTAAAAATACAAACCAAACTAGGTTTTTTTTCCTCGAAAATCATTCGAACTCAAAATCAAATTGATCATGGGCCTCCCTTACGGTGTAAGTCCCAACCCTCCTATGTACATACTTAATTTCCTTGTACATATTCACCCTTTGTGTACATATTCAATTTCCTTGTAAATATTCAAGTATAAACTAGTATTGTTCGCTAGTTTTATTCCACTTGTTTATACACCAATTCTACTGGTATTAAGAGGAGCATTATTCCTGGTGAAACTGCTCTTAAACCAGTGGGCCTCCCTTAAGGTGTAAGTCCTACTCCCTTGTATATATCCAAGTATACTAGCTTATCCGCTTGTTTTAAACACTTGTTTATATATTTCTTTTACACTCCCTTGTATATATATCCAAGTATACTAGCTTATCCGCTTGTTTTAAACACTTGTTTGTATATTGCTTTCACACTCCTCTGTATATATCCAAGTACACCAGCTTTTATTTGCTTATTTTAAACAGTTGTTTATATATTTCCATCATAAACTCTTATTAATGCACACACACACACACTTTGTCATATATATACTTGTTCATGTTTATTTATGTCATTACAACTAGTATAACAACTAGGTTCCCATAGCCTCCTCTTGGGCTTCGTACAAAAGAACTCACCTGTTGAGTTAGCCTCCTCTTGGGCTTCGTACAAAAGAACTCCCTCGTTGAGTTAGCCTCCTCTTGGGATTCATACAAAATAACTCCCATGTTGAGTTAGCCTCCCCTTGGGCTTCGTACAAAAGAACTCCCTTGTTGAGTTTAGCCTTCTCTTGGGCATCATACAAGAAAGAGATATGGAAATCTCTAACAACCTCCTATTGGGCTTCCAATATAAAGAATCACCTTCGCTAGGATAGAAACCTAAGAGTATGGTTTTCCGGTGAAATTACTCTTAAAGCCAAGCCATCCATACTCTATTGCCTCCTCTTGGGATCCCAATACAAGGACCCTCGATGTCCCTCAGAAAGCCTCCTCTTGGGCTCACAATACAAGGACCCTCGATGTTCCTCGGATAGCCTCCTCTTGGGCTTACAATACAAGGACCCACAAGCTTCTTAAAAGCACCCCTCTAAACAATAACAAAACAATTCTCCTTAGATATAAGACATGAATCATATCTATGGAAGAAGTATCTCATCTATAGCATCACATACAAATCAAACTTTTTCAAATCAAAATATTTTCGAAACACTTTTTCAAAATAAACATCTTTCTTAACTGTAAGTGGTAACGTTTGTACACTCAAGCAAAACACCCAATGCTTACAATGAAAGATTCAACGTTTTTTTCAAACATATTTCTTAATTGTAAGTGGTAACGCTTGTACACTCAAGCAAAACACCCAATGCTTACAATGAAAGATTTCAAACAATCAAATCAAATATATTTTCAAAAATGTATGTGCTGAAATATATTAGATACATTTTTCATTAAGATGACACTTGTCGTTATCTCTTAATATCCTCATTGTTTCCACTAGCACATAAGTGGGAACTACGATTGCTCTGACTTTCTCAACCTCCTTTTGAGAATACGTAGGCACAAGGTCTCACCCTTGGCGAGCATACTTCTTTCTCCCTCAAACCAAACAAACCCTTGTTCCCTTAGATCCGAGCTAAAGATGCTATGATTCCCATTAGGGGATATGTATGCAGAGGATCCCAATGATCCTTGCGAGCATAATAATAAATAAACTTAGGTTCATGCCTAACCTACCCTTCTTAAATCCCAAAGGAGAAATTTTCCCGAAATAGCATAGCAAATAAAACATACAAACATACAAAAAAATGCATAAAAAAGTTCCTGTAGAAAACTATAAATATATAGGGTGCTAATACCTCCCCTTTATATAACCAACCCTCTTACACGGGTCTCTCCCTAATGTGTTGTGTCTAGTTCACGCTAGTCGCATTGCATATCATATTTAGGGTATTTTAGCTTTCCCCTTTTCCATATTATTTCTTGTTTGGAAACAATAAAGCCTGGTGCTCACGACATCTTTTAAACAAAAAAATCAAAAGAGTAAATCGTTTTGAGCTGGAGATTCGAATACCGATTCGATTCCCTCGTTCGTCACTTTTTACCGCGAACACAAATCAGTCCAAGTTCAACTGTATATGTTATATAAGGAGACGACCAATACCTTTTTTTTAAGTAGCATAGTTTTATTATTCAACCTTGTGAAAAATCAGGGTTTAGGGTTTGATAGTTCCTTAGATTCTCCGTGTGTTTTTTGTACGTAGTCATATATCTTATGATGCATTTGAATTGATTGATTGTTACTTATTTATCAAGTTATTGTTCTCATCTAAGCTTTTAAGCAAATAATTGAGTATTTTTCTTAGTGAATCTTTTAAGCAAGCTAAGTATTTTTGTCTAGGAAGAGTGTTCTTCTATTTGGTTTCTTGAGACATTCTATGGGATTGAGATTATTTTTTATCACTGCGGTGATTGGGAATGAAAAGGTTCTCATATCTAGGAGATACCTAGGTAGAAATTGCACTGGGTAGGGATTAAGTGAAAAATGTAAACTGAGATTGTTTAGCTTCCAATTGATACTACTGATAGTTGATTTTCTTTCTAGCTTGGTATCCCTCAGAGTAGATTAGTTGCACTGAATTAGTTTAACAATTGATTGTGTTCTTTAAGTTTCTGCAATTTATCTTTCAGCATAATCTTTTTGTTTTTAGCAAGTCTATTTTGTGTAAGCCGATGTTATAATATATGTCGTGACATTGTGTGTTGTTAAGACATCTGTCTTGATTTTAATATTGTGCGTGCTAGAATTTCAAGGGGGATGAAGGCTTGATTGTTATGCTATGTTATTAGAGACTTTATGATATCTCTAATGTTGCAATTTTATAATTACTTTATAACATGAGTTATTTTGAATAACATGTTATATGTTAAATAAATATTTGAATACTTTGTTGATGTTTTTACGGTGCGATAAAATGAAGTTAAAATTGAATGTGTTTATTAATCGTTGTTATTATTGTTAATTTTAAATTTTTTTCTGTTACATATTGCTATAAATGAGCAGGTTTATGTTGATATTATGACTGGATGAAACAGCCACGCTAGTGGCAGCCAGCGCGCTCTTAAATATTTCCATGCCATAAGGTCTAGGGTTTGAATCCCCCTGGGACCTTTTATTTTCCAAACTTCTCATTTTTCACCTTTTTCAACTATTTTCAAAACCAAATTTCACAACTTGTTTTTAAATAAAATCAAACTGAAGCGAGTAAATAATAAGCCAAACATATGGCTTAATGGTAAAACTTTTCACCTTTGAGTGTAAGGTCATGGGTTCAAACCTCTCCAGACCAAAATTAAATTTTTATCACTAGTTTTCTTCACTTTTCTATCAAACTTCAACATTTCCAAAAACCAATCAAAACTTCTCATTTTGAGATGATTTTTTTGCACACTTGTCATTTAATATACCTATTTTATGATTTTATGATTATGTCAAAAAATGCCAACAAATATTTTCTTTTGATATATTTTTATTAGGTTAAAAATAGACGTTTTTAAGTATTTTAAATATTTTTCAAAATATGTTTTCTTTCCGATTTTTCAAACCTAATATTTTTCAAAACCTTTTGTGAATATCTTTCACATTTCAAAATCATTTCAAACTTTCAAAAACATTTTAAACTTACACACCTCTTTCCCATGATCGATTCGATTAATCTTTAAAAATACAAACCGAACTAGGTTTTTTTTCCTCGAAAATCTTTCGAACTCAAAATCAAATTGATCATGGGCCTCCCTTACGGTGTAAGTCTCAACCCTCCTATGAACATACTTAATTTCCTTGTACATATTCACCATTTGTGTACATATTCAATTTCCTTGTACATATTCAACTTTTGTTTGTAAATATTCAAGTATAAACTAGTATTGTTCGCTAGTTTTATTCCACTTGTTTATACACCAATTCTACTGGTATTAAGAGGAGCATTATTCCTGGTGAAACTACTCTTAAACCAGTGGGCCTCCCTTAAGGTGTAAGTCCTACTCCCTTGTATATATCCAAGTATACTAGCTTATCCGCTTGTTTTAAACACTTGTTTATATATTTCTTTTACACTCCCTTGTATATATATATCCAAGTATACTAGCTTATCCGCTTGTTTTAAACACTTGTTTGTATATTGCTTCCACACTCCTCTGTATATATCCAAGTACACCAGCTTTTATTTGCTTGTTTTAAACAGTTGTTTATATATTTCCATCATAAACTCTTATTAATGCACACACACACTTTGTCATATATATACTTGTTCATGTTTATTTATGTCATTACAACTAGTATAACAACTAGGTTCCCCATAGCCTCCTCTTGGGCTTCATACAAAAGAACTCACCTGTTGAGTTAGCCTCCTTTTGGGCTTCGTACAAAAGAACTCCCTCGTTGAGTTAGCCTCCTCTTGGGATTCATACAAAATAACTCCCATGTTGAGTTAGCCTCCCCTTGGGCTTCGTACAAAAGAACTCCCTTGTTGAGTTTAGCCTTCTCTTGGGCATCATACAAGAAAGAGATATGGAAATCTCTAACAGCCTCCTATTGGGCTTCCAATACAAAGAATCACCTTCGCTAGGATAGAAACCTAAGAGTATGGTTTTCCGGTGAAATTACTCTTAAAGCCAAGCCATCCATACCCTATTGCCTCCTCTTGGGATCCCAATACAAGGACCCTCGATGTCCCTTAGAAAGCCTCCTCTTGGGCTCACAATACAAGGACCCTCGATGTTCCTCGGATAGCCTCCTCTTGGGCTTACAATACAAGGACCCACAAGCTTCTTAAAAGCACCCCTCTAAACAATAACAAAACAATTCTCCTTAGATATAAGACATGAATCATATCTATGGAAGAAGTATCTCATCTATAGCATCACATACAAATCAAACTTTTTCAAATCAAAATATTTTCGAAACACTTTTTCAAAATAAACATCTTTCTTAACTGTAAGTGGTAACGTTTGTACACTCAAGCAAAACACCCAATGCTTACAATGAAAGATTCAACGTTTTTTTCAAACATATTTCTTAATTGTAAGTGGTAACGCTTGTACACTCAAGCAAAACACCCAATGCTTACAATGAAAGATTTCAAACAATCAAATCAAATATATTTTAAAAAATGTATGTGCTGAAATATATTAGATACATTTTTCATTAAGATGACACTTGTCGTTATCTCTTAATATCCTCATTGTTTCCACTAGCACATAAGTGGGAACTACGATTGCTCTGACTTTCTCAACCTCCTTTTGAGAATACGTAGGCATAAGGTCTCACCCTTGGCGAGCATACTTCTTTCTCCCTCAAACCAAACAAACCCTAGTTCCCTTAGATCCGAGCTAAAGATGCTCTGATTTCCATTAGGGGATATGTATGCAGAGGATCCCAATGATCCTTGCGAGCATAATAATAAATAAAGTTAGGTTCATGCCTAACCTACCCTTCTTAAATCCCAAAGGAGAAATTTTCCCGAAATAGCATAGCAAATAAAACATACAAACATACAAAAAAATGCATAAAAAAGTTCCTATAGAAAACTATAAATATATAGGGTGCTAATTGTGACACCCCAAATAAATCGATTATTAAATAATTACGATTTTTAATTATTAATTTAATTAGGAATGTAATATTTAATATTTTGGATTATTGGAAGTCAATTGAATTAAATGGAATTGGGTTTATTGGTGGCGTGATGAATAATGTGAGGGTGTGAGGAGTAAAAGGCTCTACTCACATTAATTATGTTATTTTTATTATGTTAGAATAATAAAAGAAATAAAAGAAGGAAAAGAGGAAAAAAGGATATTTTGGAGAAAACTCACCAGACGTGGAATTGAGAAGAGGAGAAAAGGAGGAAGAAGACCTAAGGTGTCGAATCAAGAACCCACAAGGTAAGGGTGATTTCGATTGATTATTGCTTATTATAGATTTTAATTTTGATAATATAGATCAAAGTATGTTAGGAAACCTTAGTTTGGGAATTTCTAGGTTTCCATGGATGTATACTTAGTTGTGTCGATTGTCGATTGTGTCGATTGTGTCGAATATGTATGGAAAATAATTAGAGTGTCGATAGATGAAAATAAATGATGGAAATATGTTGTTTGATGTGATAATGATGCAAATTGGATGTGTTTTAGTGTTTCCCATATTAGAATTCATATGGGTAAGTTTGAGGTTGATTGAAATGGAAGAATGTCAAAAGTCGAAAATGACTTTTAACACGTGGAAACCGGTTCCTGGGGAGGAACCGGTTCCACATTGAAAATTGAAAATCGAAAATGTACTCGTGAACCGGTTCTGTATGGGTAGGAACCGGTTCCCATACAATTTTCCAGCAACGTGAAAATTTAACTTTCGTGAACCGGTTCTGTATGTGTAGGAAGGTTCGCTTTATTTTTGAAAATGTCAAACTTTGAAAATTCATAACTTTCAAACCGTAAGTCCGTTTTGAGCGCCGCTTTTGGATGTTATTTCCTAAATTTAATGCTCTATTTTATGAAATGAAAATATTTTCCAAAACTTGAAATTATTTTGAAAATGAACCAAATTCGAGATAGGTGACTTTTGAATATTGATGTGTATGTAGTAGATCTGTGTTGATGGATGTATTGGTATTGTGTGGATGAAAAACATGTTTATGTTGTTAACGGTGGTGCGCATGATAGTTGAGATATCATGTTTTTGGTTTTGATTCGGTTTATGATAATTGGTGTATTCATGATTGTATTGATATCATGTGTTTTGATGATGGTATGTGCTGATAGTTGTTGATCTCGGTTGTTGTTGTGATATTTACTGGTGATAGTCTTACCAAATGAAGGGTAAGTGCATGGCATATTATGCTAGCAATGATTTATTTCATGATAGTTGATGATATCATGTTGTGGTTGATGATGGTTTATGCTGATGTTAGATGTATGCATGATTGGTTGATATATCATGTTGGTTGTTGTGATTCAGTTATGTTAGAAGAATGTATACATAGAGTGATTAATGTTTCATGCTATTGATGTGCGTGCGTATGCATTATTTTGGTGAAGTTAATTCCCATTGTGAGGAATTTGACTTGGATTGCCGATAACCGATACAGTGAGGATGGGTGGTTAGGCTGGATTCGTGTCCGAGTGGTTATGGACGAATCGATGGTACTGTATCCGGTTGATGATGGATCAGTGTTGGGTGACTTGGTCACGTGTTGGTACCACATGCATTGAGTCTGCATTTTGATTGTATGGAATAGTAACATGTTAGGATGTCTTCGTGTTACTATTCTCGATTGATGATTGTTGTGCATGATGATTATATGGTTATAATTGTGTGTGAATCTGAATTTATGTTAAGTGGGTGAAATAATATGCTTGTGATACATTATTGATTGAAAGACTTATAATATGCTTTAATTATGAGAAGTCTCACCCTTACTTTACCATTTCAGATTTAATTAGCAGCTGAGGAGTCGGTGAGGATGGCTCTAGAGCTTATCTTTTTAGTCCGTGTGTCAGTGTCATGCTCTGATTAGGTTGTAACACTGGGGAACGCTTAGTTAAGAGAATCATTATTGTTTAATAGTTTTGGATTTGAATTCCTTGAGAACTATGATGTTTTATTAAATTTTGGTTTTGGTATTTCCGTTGTGTAAGACATGGTCTTATAATGATTGAATTGTTGAATGATGATCCTCAGTGTAGCATGGCTCTTTTGAATGAAGGTTTATTCTATTTATTAATTGTGACATCCGTGATTACCGTGTTAAACTCTGATTAAAGATGATTTAAATGTTAATTTAATTAATATATTCGGGGTATTTAGATGGGGTGTTACAATAGTGGTATCAGAGCATAGTCGGTCGTTGTGACCAGTGTCTTAATGTCATTACTCCTTCTGTATACGACATGTGTGTGAAACACTGTCGGTACTGCTTGTTTTTCCTGGTTACCTAGTTGCAGGAGTGGTTTAGAAGCAAGTGGGGGAGACACTTTTCTTCTCTGAGATGTTCTGGTGTGAAGAGTTGGATCGATGTGCTATTGGTTACATGAGTGCAGATGTTGGTTAGACTGCGTAGTTTTCCCGAATTCGGAGGGATTACGAATTCGAGAATTCAGTATGATGGTCAGATAAGGTTCTCTTAAGTGGTAACAATTAAGTACTTGTGTTGTTCGCATCACTGGGAGTGGAGGATGATGTTATGGATAATGATGTTCCATTTGGGGTGTGAGTTCTGACGTTTCCCTGAGAATAATAGCGACTCATCGTCTGAGCAAGATGTTGGATTAGCTTGAGGTCATCCTTGGGTTGAATGTTTGAAGTTAAACCAAGTGATTATGAATCGGTATGAGGAGTCGATGCATATTCTTGGTCTAGAAGATATTTGGTGATTAAGAAGGATGACTTTGAAAAGATGAAGCTGGTGTGGTGGGAATGTTGTGACCCTTCCAGTTAATTGTGGAGCTGTCTGTGTGAGTTACTCCTTTGTGTTCTTGAAAAGATTGACTGTGTCAATGGTTGATAAAAAGTATGCAGTTGTGTGAATTGGTTATTGGAATTGTGACTTGATGCAAGTGATCATGGAGAATGATGTGTGTTGCGGTATGTTGAAGTTAGGATCTCAAATTTTGTATTCTAGGATGTTTTGGGATTTCTCACTCCCACAAGGTGGAAATCGACTACCTATTACGGGGAATTGGTTTCCTGACAGCATTCCTTCCGGAAACTTGTAAGATTCATAGCTTGAGTTTTGGATGTCTGATTTGAGTTCCGTTTGAAGCATTGGAAAGATAATGTGATGAACTTTGTTTTAAAATGGTCCCAACACCTGAAAGTAATTTATTTATCATGTAATGATGTTTGAGGAGAATCAGAGTCGTTGTTGATGTCGTTCTTGGTACAACACTTATTTCTATGACACCGTGCAAGATGTCAACTTTTGAGTTAAGGGAATTGAAGAAGCTATGGGAAGATGCGCAATGAAATGGATTTGTAAAGCCAAGTGCATTATTTAGGGAGCTCTAATTTCCTTAGTCAAGGAGGGAGAAAGTAGCGCGAATTGCGTGTGGATTTTTGATAACTGATTTAGGTGGTGATTAAGACTAAATATCTATTTCAAATTGTTGGTGATTTGATGGATCAATTGGTTGGAAAGTATGCCTTCAGTAAAGTTGAGTTTAGGTTAACTTACCTTCGTGGTCAGGTTAAGGACAAAGATAGTTAGAGATAATCTTCTAAAACTCGGTATAGGTATGTTGAATGTGGTGAGGTGAATTCCAACTTCGAAAGGGAGTAGAATTTTGTTAAGTTTTCATGGTGTATATTACGGTATGAGGGTATGAGTTTTCTTTATCATGTTATCTCAAGTCACGGTAATGCGGTAGACCCATCTAATGCTGACGCAGTGTTGTAGTGGGAAAATCCAAAATTTGTTGCGGGTATTGGAAGATTTTGGGGACATAACCAGTAACAGTCGCAGTTTATTTGAGACGAGGTCAAGAATAATATATTCTTAATGAATGAGATGTTGGTATTAGTAAGAATGTGAAAGTATTAGAGATGCAGCTTATGCCGAGTAAGGATGGATAGATTGGCATTAGCTTTTGAGGAAAAGATAAGTGATGCTAGAAGAAAAATAAATTCGATAGGAAATGCAATTATGTTTAAGATGTCAAAATGTTGACATGTGTTAAGAAAATGTTGGAAGTTTCTTTTACCGATCATATGATGAGATGTATTATCGAGATTGCATTTGAAATAAGGTTCAGATTGAACATATATGGATCCTAGATGTTATGAGATTTAAAGGGAGACTAAGAGTTGTGAATGTCGTTAAAGTTCTCCGCATGGATGAGGACTTCAAATGGGGACAAAATGAGTTATGGTGTATTTGGTATGTTAGCATCTCATGAGGGGAAAAATACTTAACATTTGTGTGGTGCTAAGTGAGGGTGAAGGAGATTATGTAAATTGTTTGATCGATGGTATCTCATCGCCGATATCAGATGAAGAATAAGTGTGGAAGAAGTCGTAAACCTTGAAAGAAGATTATTGAACCATGGTGCTTGGGTGACTTCGAGCACAAGTTCTAAAGGAACGCTATTATAGTTTGGTACGGTGGTTTATAATCCATTGTGATTGCCGGCTATCTATTGACAAATTGAGGAACTGATCACCCTTAATCTCTTGTTGATAATAGACGAGATCGTGTTGGATTTAATAGACTCATCTTGCAAGCTTGATAGTGTGTGAAGTGGTTGATGTTCTATTGAGAGGATAGTAGTTCATCAGTTCGCATGAAACTAAGAGGAAAAGGACTATGACAAAGACTTGGAAATTATCTAGCGGGTCGGAGACTTGAGTGTGTATGCAAGTTGAAGCCGCAGAGAGTGGAAGGTTTAGAATGTAAGAAGGTGAACAGTGATTTTTGGTAGATGTTAAGGAGAAAGTCTAAAGATAAATATGAAACTTGTAGAGCTGGTAGTTGATGAAAATCAAATGAAGATAATGACTTAAGGTAATTAATCAGAGTCACGAAGCGAAAGCGTAACGTGATGCACTTTGTTATGCGAGTATGATTTTTTTTGGAAGTCACAAATTAAACGTTAGAAGGTGTGGAGTTTATGAAGCTATTAGAAATTTCAAAATGGAATTGTTAGGTGAAGGGTTCTATGTCTTATTGGTGTTACATCCATTATAATAGATGTATTAATTTGCAAGCTCGATCGTTGGAACGTAGCCTCGTGGTACTGGCATTGTGTATAAATGTTGGGGACATTGCGGTTATGTGGAGGTTCTTATAATTGTGTTGCAGTGTAATGAAGTGATAAATCATGTATTCTAGAGTGAAGGGGGTAAGAAGTGAGATGAGCTGATGCATTCTTAACCCGATAGCAATGGATCGTGTGGGATTATAGTGGTTGAATAAGAAGGATATTTGTTAGTGATATTGGAAATGATGTCAAACATGACGTGATAGTTGGAAGGAAGGATTTCAAGAGCTGAAGAGGAGGTTGACTAGTGCTCCGATCTTAATTTTTTCCGAATCCGACTAAGTCTTTTGTTGTGTACTGTGACGCATCATTAATGGGATTAGGTGGTGTGTTGATGCAAGATAAGCAGGTTGTGGCTTATGCTTCACGACAATTGAAAGTGCATGAAAGGAGTTATCCGACTCATGATTTAGAGTTGGCAGCTGTTGTATTTGTTTTGAAGTTGGGGAGACATTATTTATATGGTTCTCGATTTGAGGTATTAGTGATCATAAGAGCCTGAAATATCTCTTTGATTAGAAAAAGTTGAAACGGTTGCGAGTCAAAGAGATCGCATTGGTAAGAGTAGCTTGGGGAGGACCAGCAGATGGAAATGTTACATGGGAACTGGAGAGTCAGATGAAGGACTCATATCCCGAACTGTTCGTCTAAGTTATGTTTTCGAGGACGAAAACTCTTGTAGTGGGGGAGAGTTGTGACACCCCAAATAAATCGACTATTAAATAATTATGATTTTTAATTATTAATTTAATTAGGAATGTAATATTTAATATTTTGGATTATTGGAAGTCAATTGAATTAAATGGAAGTGGGTTTATTGGTGGCGTGATGAATAATGTGAGGGTGTGAGGAGTAAAAGGCTCTACTCACATTAATTATGTTATTTTTATTATGTTAGAATAATAAAAGAAATAAAAGAAGGAAAAGAGGAAAAAAAGGATATTTTTGGAGAAAACTCATTGTACGTGGAATTGAGAAGAGGAGAAAAGGAGGAAGAAGACCTATAGGTGGAATTGAAAAACCCACAAGGTAAGGTGATTTCGATTGATTATTGCTTATTATAGATTTTGATTTTGATAATATAGATCAGTATGTTAGGAAACCTTAGTTTGGGAATTTCTAGGTTTCATGGATGTATACTTAGTTGTGTCGATTGTGTCAGTTGTCCGATTGTGTCGAATATATATGGAAAATAATTAGAGTGTCGAGAGATGAAAATAAATGATGGAAATATGTTGTTTGATGTGATAATGATGCAAATTGATGTGTTTTAGTGTTTCCATATTAGAATTCGTATGGGTAAGTTTGAGGTTGATTGAAATGGAAGAATGTCAAAAGTCTTGAAAATGGCTTTTAACACGTGGGAACCGGTTCCCATGGGAGGAACCGGTTCCACATTGAAAATTTGAAAATCGAAAATGTACTCGTGAACCGTTCTGTATGGGTAGGAACGGGTTCCCATACAATTTTCCAGCAACGTGAAAATTTAATTTCGTGAACCGTTCTGTGTGTAGGAACCGGGTTCGCTTTTATTTTTTGAAAATGTCAAACTTTGAAAATTCATAACTTTCAAACCGTAAGTCCGTTTTGAGCGCCGTTTTGGACGTTATTTCCTAAATTTAATGCTCTATTTTATTAAATGAAAATATTTTCCAAAACTTGAAATTATTTTAAAAATGAACCAAATTTCGAGATAGGTGACTTTTGACTGACGCATATTGATGTGTATGTAGTAGAGATCCTGTGTTGATGGATGTATTGGTATTGTGTGGATGAAAAACATGTTTATGTTGTTAACGGTGGTGCGCATGATAGTTGAGATATCATGTTTTTGGTATTGATTCGGTTTATGATAATTGGTGTATTCATGATTGTATTGATATCATGTGTTTTGATGATGGTATGTGCTGATAGTTGTTGATCTCGGTTGTTGTTGTGGTATTTACTGGTGATAGTCTTACCAAATGAAGGGTAAGTGCATGGAATATTATGCTAGCAATGATTTATTTCATGATAGTTGATGATATCATGTTGTGGTTGATGATGGTTTATGCTGATGTTAGATGTATGCATGATTGGTTGATATATCATGTTGGTTGTTGTGATTCAGTTATGTTAGAAGAATGTATACATAGACTGATTAATGTTGCATGCTATTTATGTGCGTGCATATGCATTATTTTGGTGAAGTTAATTCCCATTGTGCGGAATTTGACTTGGATTGCCGATAACCGATACCCGAGTGAGGATGGGTGGTTAGGCTGGATTCGTGTCCGAGTGGTTATGGACGAATCGATGGTACTGTATCCGGTTGATGATGGATCGTTGTTGGGTGACTTGGTCACGTGTTGGTACCATGCATTGAGTCCGCATTTTGATTGTATGGAATAGTAACATGTTAGGATGTCTTCCAAGGTTACTATTCTCGATTGATGATTGTTGTGCATGATGATTATATGGTTGTATTGTGTGTGAATCAATTTATGTTAAGTGGGTGAAATAATATGCTTGTACATTATTGATTGAAAGACTTATAATATGCTTTAATTATGAGAAGTCTCACCCTTACTTTACCATTTCGATTTAATTAGCAATGAGGAGTCGGTGAGGATGGCTCTAGAGCTTATCTTTTTAGTCCGTGTGTCGTTGTCATGCTCGATTAGGTTGTAACATCGGGAACGCTTAGTTAAGAGAATCATTATTGTTTAATAGTTTTGGATTTGAATTCCTTGAGAACTATGATGTTTTATTAAATTTTGGTTTTGGTATTTCATTTGTGTAAGACATGGTCTTATAATGATTGAATTGTTGAATGATGATCCTCGGTAGCATGGCTACCGCTTGAATGAAGGTTTATTCTATTTATTAATTGTGACATCCCGTGATTACCGTGTTAAACTCTGATTAAAGATGATTTAAATGTTAATTTAATTAATATATTCGGGGTATTTAGATGGGGTGTTACACTAATACCTCCCCTTTATATAACCAACCCTCTTACACTGGTCTCTCCCTAATGCGTTGTGTCTAGTTCACGCTAGTCGCATTGCATATCATATTTAGGTATTTCACTTTCCCTTTTCCATATTCTTTCTTGTTTGGAAACAATAAAGCCAGTGCTCATGACATCTTTTAAACAAAAAAATCAAAAGAGTAAATCATTTTGAGCTGGAGATTCGAATACCGATTCGATTCCCTCGTTCGTCACTTTTTACCGCGAACACAAATCAGTCCAAGTTCAA
Source organism: Vicia sativa (assembly GCA_021764765.1). Lineage (NCBI taxonomy): Eukaryota > Viridiplantae > Streptophyta > Magnoliopsida > Fabales > Fabaceae > Vicia > Vicia sativa. The sequence continues at coordinate 184,774,349 of CM038794.1, forward strand.
CTGTATATGTTATATAAGGAGACGACCAATACCTTTTTTAAAGTAGCATAGTTTTATTATTCAACCTTGTGAAAAATCGGGGTTTAGGGTTTGAAAGTTCCTTAGATTCTCCGTGTGTGTTTTGTACGTAGTCATATATCTTATGATGCATTTGAATTGATTGATTATTACTTATTTATCAAGATATTGTTCTCATCTAAGCTTTTAAGCAAATAATTGAGTATTTTTCTTAGTGAGTCTTTTAAGCAAGCTAAGTATTTTTGTCTAGGAAGAGTGTTCTTCTATTTGGTTTCTTGAGACATTCTATGGGATTGAGATTATTTTTTATCACTGCGGTGATTGGGAATGAAAAGGTTCTCATATCTAGGAGATACCTAGGTAGAAATTGCACTGGGTCGGGATTAAGTGAAAAATGTAAACTGAGATTGTTTAGCTTCCAATTGATACTACTGATAGTTGATTTTCTTTCTGGCTTGGTATCCTCGTAGTAGATTAGTTACCTTTGAATTAGGTTAACAATTACCGTGTTCTTTAAGTTTCGCAATTTATCTTTCGGCACAATCTTTTGTTTTTAGCAACTCTATTTTGTGTAAGCCGATGTTATAATATATGTCGTGACATTGTGTGTTGTTAAGACATACATCTTGATTTTAATATTGTGCTTGCTAGAAATTTCAAGGGGATGAAGGCTTGATTGTTATGCTATATTATTAGAGACTTTATGATATCTCTAATGTTGCAATTTTATAATTACTTTATAACATGAGTTATTTTGAATAGCATGTTATATGGTAAATAAATATTTGAATACTTTGTTGATGTTTTTACGGCAATAAAATGAATTAAAATTGAATGTGTTTATTAATCGTTGTTATTATTATTAATTTTAAATTTTTGTGTGTTACATATTGCTATAAATGAGTAGGTTTATGTTGATAAATGTGACATCTAGATTGCAAGAAATTTTAAATTACTATAATTTTAGTTATAATTATTAAGGGAAAATTAGGTGTTACACTCGACTCGACCACGACCCTTCAAAGATAGAGCATGACTTAATAGGCTTGCTCCAATCAACATCAAAGTTGCATGGATTCTCGGGGCTTATAGGTTTGTGTAAAAAGTTTGTCCAAAATTATTCGACTTAGATTGCACCTTTAACTGCTCTACTAAAAATAGATTCATTTGAATAGAGTGAGGAGGAGAACAATGCTTTTGAATCATTAAAGAAAGCCATGTGTGAGATATTGGATCGAACTACATTGGGTTGAAGGATGCTAGGATTATTAGCATCGATTGGGCTGTTGTTATGTCCAATTGGTTAAGTTAGCTTGTACCTAAGTTAGCTTGTAATGGGTATTTGTGATAAAAGCCCGTTAGTTTAGTATGTTAGGTTTATTATAAATAGCATACTAGTCTCTCATCATTGCATACTGCAAATCCTAATTTTGGGTGAGAGGGTTATTTGTTATTCTTGTATACTTGTAATCTTGTTTTAAGATAAAGGAAGAATAGCGGTTAATAATCCTTGTGTTCATCGTGTTCTTCATTCTTTTCCTACAAACATATATATATTTGTTTCAAGGCATCGATTCACAACAAATTGGTGCGGTGGCGTGGAGAAGATGCCTTCAACAAAGTATGAGATTGAAAAGTTTACGGTGAATGATTTGATGCATGGCACTTGAAGATGAAAGCCCCTCTTGGTTCGTGAGGTTGTTTTTGGAGCGTTGAAGGAGAGTCACCATGAGCGGCGTGCGCGAGATGAGAAGAGGCAATGATAGAAGGCCACAGCGCAATTTTGTTGAGCCTTGGTGATAAGGTTCTTCGACAGGTATCAAAGGAGACGACGGCGGTAGGGTTATGGGTGAAACTTGAAAGTTTGTACATGACTAAATCGTTGGTGAATCGACTATGAAGCAAGCTTTGTATTCATTCAAGATGATTGAAGACAAAGTGTTGGCTGAGCAGTTGGATATGTTCAACAAGATGATTCTTGATCTTGAAAATATTGATGTGAAGATCGATGATGAAGATCAATACTTTCTTTGTTGTGCGTGTTGCCTAGATCATATGCCCACTTCAAAGAAACTCTCTTGTATGGAAGGGTCCACGACCTTTGAAGAAGTTCAATCACCTTGTATTGAAGGACTTGAATGACGAAGGGCATAAACCTTGGCGGTTGGTGAAGGTTTGACCGCTAAGGAAAATTCTTGCGAAAGGATAATAAGTTCGACAAGAAGAAGGTAAAAGTCGTGAGAAATTTTACGGTGGTGAAACATCTAGTATTCGATGCTATCATTGTAAGAAGGAGGGTCACACAGAAAAGTGTGCCCTGAGCTGAAAAATCATGGAGGAAAGGATAATGGCAATGCGACTATTGTTCAAGATGATTTGACTCATCGATGTTCTTGTGGTTTCGGCGAAACTACGTCGAAGGAATGGATTATGGATTACGGTGCACTTTGCACATGACTCCAAACAAAGACTTGTTAGAAATTATGTGATCAAGATGGTGGATCTATTGCTTGGAAACAACAAAGCTTGCAAGATTGCGGTGTGGGATCGTGATTCAAACTCCATGATGAGTCAATAAGGTTATTAATGGTGAAGTTAGGTATGTACGATTTGAAGAAATTTGATTTCTCTTGGTGAATTCGACAAGAAAGGATATGTTTTCAAGGAGAGAAAAGTATTCTAAGAGTCATGAAGAATTGAAGGAAGTCTTGAGAGGCGTGAAGAAACAAAACATATACCCTTGTGTATTTGAAGAGTTGTAAGTGGTTAGGCAAATGTTATCCATGTTGAAAGTGCCGTCGAATTGGGAAACAAAATTTGCTTAGTGGAGACAAAGTCAAAAGTTAAATTTTGTGAACCTGTACTTGGAAAATCTTGCAGTGAAGTTCAACAAAGGCAAACAAAGAAGACATGGATCCCTTGATTACATCCATCTTGATCTTTGAGGGCTGCAAAGGTGTCCATCACATTCAGGGCAAAGTATTTTCTATCCATAGTAGATGACTATTCCAGAAGTTATGGGTATTCATTCGAAGACTAAGGATGAAACTTTTGAGAATTTCAAAGGTTGGAATACTGGTAAAAAACAAGCTGGCGGAAAGGTCAAGAGGTTGAGAGGACAATGGTCTTAATTTTGCAATGAGGCGACGACTTTTGTGCTGCCTGGTATTGCAAGACCACGGAACTCTGCAGGCACTCCACAACAAATGGTTTGGTTGAAAGGTTTAATCGACCATCTTGGAGAGAGTTAGATGCATGTTGACTAGTCTTTGGATTAAAGAAGGTGTTTGGGTGAGAATTTCGTTTTGACAGAACATATCGATAAATAGATGTCCTTGATTGCGTTAGATATGAAGACACTTGAAGAAGTTTGTTTGGGACATCCACAAATCTCGACAAGCGAGGAGTATTTACTGCGTAGCCTATGCTCGCATTAGGCAAGACAAGGTCGAACCTAGAGCTCTTAAATGCATGTTCATGGGATATCCTAAAGGAGTCAAACATAGGCTATGGTGCCTAGAGTCGTCTGAAGAATTATCACCAGTCGAGATGTTGTTTTCAATGAAGTGAAATGGCTTTCAAGAAAAGCGGATGATGTTAGTCGAAGTGTAGAAGTGTCAGCGAAGAATGGAGCAGTAGATATTCCTATTGAGGGTGGAGCATGTTGATGAATTGCATATCCTAGATAAAGTCAAAGAAGCGGATGATCTTTGATGAAGTTGAGGAAAATGTTGATGACTATCTATTAGCAAGAGATAGGACAAAGAGAGTCATCGAAACCTCGAAAGGTTTGGGTGTCACGATCTTATAGCTTATGCCTTAATCTCAGCAAGTGAGGTTACGGGCGAAGAACCAAGAGACCATAAGGAAGTTATGAGGTCGAAATAAGACTGATAGGCTGAAGGCCATGGATGATGAGATAAAGTCTCTTCATGATAACACTTGGGAATTGATCAAAGAGAGCACCTTATTGGTGG
>CM038794.1:184778443-184828481 GCA_021764765.1 Vicia sativa
CAAATCATTGTTGCTACTTTTATTTGTTTTATTAAAATTTAGCCAATCCATATAATTGGAACTTACAAACTCCTTTGGCAAATTTTAGCTAAAACAAATAATTACAATTCGGCGATTACATAAAATAGCGACAACAAATACAATTAAAATTTACAATTAAAATCGGTCTTCTGCTCATAACTTTAAATATTTAGTTGCTTGGGATGTTTGGACATCCAGACATCTTCTTTTCTCCATTTAGCTAATGCCATATGTGCCTTGGCACAAGGAGGAAGAAACTCAGTGCTAGATTTGCAGTTGAAATACCTCCTGAGTAGCATGAGAGATTGTCTTCATGTAACTGTGTTTTCTCAATCAATGATGAGGAACAAAACTCGAATCTGGTCACAAAGAGATTTTTAGAGTAATCTTCTATGGACATGTTACTTTCTTTATAGCGGCGATATGAGACCGGGAATAGCGGCCGATGAAACTCTTGCAGTACATTTGCAATACATTTCCTCCCCTTTTAGCCAAAATTTGACAATGGGAGCCTTCACAATACCATATCCAGGCACAACAAGTCCAGATTCGAACTACTTTCATGATGATGAAGAGATAGTTATTTGCTTGAGAGTAGAGGAAGAGTCCTTTATAAATAGCACATATGAAGTTAAGTGGTCAAGCTTTGGTTGAGGGACGTACTAGAACAATCATGTCTTGTCAAACTAACTTTCGACTTTATTGTTTCTCGCTAGATTCCTTTTGATGGGTTAGTTCTAACAGTTTTGTACATCATCCAGGGCATGTGATTGTCACCCCTTCTTTCACCAATTAGGACAAGCTTTAAGAGATATCATATCTTGTGACTTTGACGATTCTTTTGAGTGCTTGAATAATATTACGGTTTTATGATACTCTTGTCCATTCAAATCATAGTATGAATTTATTTACTCCAATCTCCTTTTAGAGTGTAATGTTGTGTTAATGAGACTTTCTTGACCTTCCTTAATTGTGATGTTCCAACATTATACGGGACATCCATACGGTATGAGGAAGGAAATCAATTAATCCCCTCAAAATTAGAATTATACTAAGACATAGATGACCAACTTCCTCTTTTAGAACATAAGAGGAGACTCAATTTGTAGAACATACTTACGTGAACCATCCATTTACTGACATAGAGACCAGGACCTCTATATTGGATGACTCAAAACACAAGGAATAATTTGTGTTCAAGACTCAAAACAAGACTCTATCTGAGAAAACAAATGACTAGAATAGGAAATCTATTTAATATCTTTGCAAAAACAAGCGCAAGAAGGACCTCGAACTTAACAATGTCGGAACACTACCCTTTTCCCTATGTTTGTCACAAGTTGTGGACATAACCTACATAGATTCTAACTTTACTCATATCCAGGCGAAGACTTAAAGATTCTAACCTACATAGATTCTAGATAGGATTATATGTTAAGAATCCTCTTATACAAATCATTATTGCTACTTTTATTTGTTTTATTAAAATTCAGCCAATCCATATAATTTGGAACTTACATTACTAAAAAAAATTGAACTACCAAAAGTTTTAAAATTTCTAGTATTATGTGACGTACTGGAAATTTTAAAATTTTTCGTATAAATGGTAATGAAAATGCCGAACATTTTGAAATTTCCAGTACAAAAGTATCAGATATTTTGAAAATTCTGATACAAAATATCGGAAATTTTACAAATCTACCATAAATTCTTACTTGTTAAGTGAAATTTTCGTATCACCTTTGAAATTTGCGATATCGTCCAAAAATTTGAAAAATTCAGTTTGTCACATAAATTTAAAATTTATGGTGAATAATTTGAATCTGAACATTTTGATCTTTTCATACCATTTAGAAAATGCCATATATAATGTGGACTATCAAATTAATTTCTCCACATATTTTTATAGTGGAAAAATTCACTTTTTTTTTTAAATTTAATAAAAAAATAAACAAAAAATTAGTAGTACAATTCAAAAAATTCTATACTTTTTATATTTTTTTTGTTTTTTAAAATTATATCCTGTAGTTTATTTTACAAAACCAGATAAAAATTCAAAGTTTTTTGAAATATCCGATAATTTATTTTGGAAAATCTGATAAAACTTATAGTTTTTTAAAAATATATACTACAGAAGGAATTAATATTCCAACTCTAAATTATACATGACACCTCTAATTTTTGTTATTAAAAAAAAGCCTTGAACAAATTGAGGAGTGTATAAGGATCAAATTTTCGATATTTTTTCTTTTAAAGTTTACGAAATATAATGAATTTTTTCGTTATTGAACTGTAAATTTCTGGTATTGTACTGAAAATTTTGAAATTTTTATAATGTAAAAAAAAAAATTTCCTGAAAAATGAAGTATTGGATTTTTCAAAAAAATACGGTATTTTTCAAAAATTTCGATAACCCCCAAATTTTTGGAAATTTCAAAAATATCAGATTTATTTTGGAATTTCCGATGAAATTCATGTTTTTTAAAATTTGGAGGGTGCAATGTAAAACTAGGGGAGAAGATGTAATTCCTCTCACTACAACAATTTTTTAAATCCGTTAAAAAATTATAAATCTCTCAAAAATCCAATTAAAACTCATAAACGTTTTCAAAAAATCTTATAAAAACTCAATATTTTTTGCAAATATTCAAAATACATATAATTTTTAAAAAAGTATAAAATTACAAAAAAGATATTATGGTAAATGCATAAGAAATGTGGGGTGTCGGATTTAATTTAGAGTGGCAGGAGAATGCCTCGTCTATGAAGTTGATTTAGGCCTTAATGATGAGAATTTTTCTTTTCACTCTCGATTATACGACACCCTCAAATTATGAAAGACAATTTTGTCAAAGACACATTTATTGTTGAAATTTACGATACACTGCAGTTTTGAAAATTTTCTGATGATACTGAAAATTTGCGTGTGATACCGGAATTTTCACCAAAACAAGTAAGATTTGGTAGATTTGATCAATTTTCATTTATTACTAGATATTAATTTTAATTATCGCCTACCGTAAATTTAAAATATCCGATATTTTCTTAAAATTTCAAATCCTCGGTATTTTATTTGAAGTTGATACAAAATTTGAAAATTCGATGCGCCTAAAATACCAATTTTTGAAATTTCTTGTATTTTCTATTTTTTTCAAAAAACTAAGTTTTAATGATTTTAATGATTTTTAACTTTGCTTGCAGTGAGAACTAGAGGCATATACAATTCTATTTCAGGCAAGACTACTGATCGAGCAGATGTTGTGGCTCGAGCAACAAATGAGGCACAAGCCTAGAGGCGCAGGGCGATCGTCGTCCGTAGGTTCTCACCAAAAGCGATGGTTGGCGAGGCGGCGTCGGGGTTTCGTGCACCTCGTCGACGGATTGCCAGAGCTTCTACGGAAGTTGTGGACCCTCCTATTCCTATAGTGAAACAGGTAGTTGTATTGGAGGTTCTTTGAGGAGCGGATTACGGAGGTGGTGCGAGAACAGTGAAGGAGGTGGTTAGGAGGTGGTGTCGGAGGTGGTTACGGCGGTGGTACAAGAGCTGTTTAGGAGCAGTTCGGAGGGGGAGTGGATGTGGTGTCTCAGCTGATACAAACACCACATTGTAGCATCTCTTGAGCCATCGGTGTGTCTTGATGGTGGTTTCTCGAGGAGGACCTACGAAAGGTCCATTTGATGGGTTATCTTGACCATGTCGCATAGGATATAGCGAGGCGATGTAAGTATTATTAGTTTAGTTTAACGCTTAATTTTTATTTGTATTACACTATTTGTTGTAATTGTGTTGTTTTGTTTTAGGAGCTTCCTACTTTGAAGAACTTCCCCGAGACTCCGATGCCTGAACTGAGCAGGTGAGGAGGATAGTTGGTGGAGGCACGTAGGTATCAAGCTACCGCTAGGGCGTACATGCTACATATGGTGACATGTACTCTCTTTGTGGACAAGTCTGGAGTGTACATTGATGTTTGTTACCTATATCTACTCAGCGCCCTTGCCGATCCATCTTGGGCTTGGGGAGTGGCGGCTTTGGCGATGTTGTACACGACACTTGATGTTGCTTCCCGTCCTGATAGCAGACAACTTGCTGATTACTTGAGCTTGTTGCAAGTATATTATAATTTATTAGATGATTTTTTTATAATTATTAGGTTTTCATATAATAATTTATTTATCCTTATTTATGCAATGTTGGATATCTGAGCACTTCCTCACATACATGGGAAGATCTAGCGAGTGGTGGCTAAAGATCCATGTCGAAGAGGTGGAAGGCCATACACCCATCCTAAAGGTGTGATTGAGTATAGGAGGTGGTGGATGCTCGACCTAGGCGATGTCTGGATACCGTACCGACTCATCGCCTTCACCATTCTTTTGTGGTATCTACTTTATATTCAAGGCATGTCAAGTGGGAGGCTATGTGGACACTTGTCGGAGGCGGTGTCTCCTTGAGTATGGTTATGTCTAGGGCATTCCACGGCCGGTACCACGCGTCCTAGATGGTGGCATTGATCATTTGTTTGAGTCACATCCTTACCTCCCTCGTGAGATCATGGATTGACCATCAAGGTTGGGGCACAGGCGGTGCGAGGATGAATACCTGGAGTGGTTCCTTAGTGTGTCACACCCTTGGGTCACACCATCGACTCCAGCATCTGATGTCCCATGACCTTCAGGTACTAGAGATTCTTCCGATCTACCACCACCATCTCCTTCTCCATCAAGGCCGGGGACACTGCCTATAGCTCATCCGAGTTGCATTAGATTACATCATGGGGATGCTGAACCCCGATGGCGAGGTTTATCAAGGGTTATCTAGGTTGGCCGACATTGCCCGTGGAGGGCGTATGTAGATTTTATTTGTATTATTGTATTATTATGTGTATGTTGTGACAAACAGACTTTACTTTATTGCATAATATGTTTTGGCTAATACCTTTTCTTTCGATTACATAAAGAAAACAATAACACAAATAAGAAACTCGAATAAGTAAACAAACATCAGATGAAAAACAAAAAAATAAACAGTACTCCAATACATGAAAACTTGGGAACTACTGGGTTCGGATTCATCTGGACGCTTTTGACACTTCATTATGTCGTTATACCCTAAAATTTGCCCTCCTACTTCTCAAGACAATCTCAAAGTTTCACAAGGTTGATCAGACAAACCCTCTCCTAAGCAATCAATCCAAACTAGGATTTTGCATATCTCAAATCAAGATGGATGTCCAGTGCTCTAAGTGGTCATCATACCTCACCATATATCTCAAGGGATCATCATGTGAAGTTTCAAGCCTTACAAGTAAAAATTGCTCATCCAATTGCTCAGATGGTTAAAAATCGGCTATATTGGACAAAAGTCATGTGGTCAACATACAATCAAACTTCATAATTGTTGGTCAACACCAATATTTTGAAGTAATATTCATCATTTAATCAAGGGTTGACCATGATTCATCAAGAAAAGTCAAGATTTGAGCAAAAGTCAATGTTTCTAAATTAGGGCTTTTTAGACAAAAGTCAACAGAACTTTGACCAAGCATAACTTTCACATACTTTATCAGAAATTTTTTCACCAAAGCTCGTTTTAAAGGGAATTAAATTCTCTACAATTTCATATCTCACAAGCTTGAGCTGAAAATGCTTCATTTGGAAGTTATAAGTCAAAACATTCTGAGGTCCTTTTAAAAGTCAACAAAAAGTCATCTTTTTGCAAAGAAGTGCTCATGAGCATGGAAACTTCAATGAAGATGAAACCAAAAGGGATGTTTAGAGGACATTTTGAGATTTCTAAAAAGTCCAAGAACACCCAAAAATGTTAAAATTTGAGCAAGATACAAGTTGTGCAAATTGAGCATTCTTGAGGAGGTGCATAAAGAGAAATACTTGAGAAAGTAAAAAAATTTCCAAATGGGCCTAACTTGTTTTGATTTAAACTTGTTCCTTATCTGAAATAGAACCTCCAAGCCCCAAGGCCATGTTTTTTATATTTTATTTTTATTTATTTTGGATTTTTATTTTTAAAACCAATTTAATTAAAATAAAGATATAAAATCAAATTTTAAATGAAAGATTGATTTCCTCTCATTCTTGAGGTCCAAGCAAGCCACACAATTTGTCATTTTGAAATTATCAAGATTGGCAATGGAATTGATTAAAATTGATTCAAAAAGGTAATATTTGGTTTCATCACAAGTCAAATATTTTCTCATTGATTATATATCTTTCATCAATATATTCTCTCTATTCAGGCTCAAATAGCCAGGTTTTGGATCGATTGAAGCCAAACAAATTGTTCCCACATTCCTTGATAATCTTTGAAGCTTTTCCAATCATTACCCATCCAAGCATCCGAAAATAAAAATCATCACGGTTTGCACTCATATATTTCAAATTTGATTTTGATCATACATGCATATTTAACTTGATTTGATTGCTTGTTTGTGTTTAGAACAATGTTTGAAGCTGCCGGATCGTTCGATTTAAGTTTAGGTATCGGAACCAAGATCGCCATTGCTAGGGTTTGGACCTTCAAATTGGGGTTCTGTTTTAGCCAAAATTAGACCAAATTAAGGGCATGGTCATGTTAAGTGGATCAATTCTAATCGATCCATGGTCTCATATATAATTTATCTTTGGTATTTGTCAGTTTTAATTTGCGGTACTATAGCTACGAACCAAAATCGTGGGCAAAGGATGCAGAAAATTCGTTGGCATAGTGCGGAAATTCAAATGAAGAAGATGACCCGGCATTTGGTTCCAAATCGAAGTTCCAACTTGGACCCCCTCGAGAGACATCACGTCCGAAGCTCCGACCTGGATCCCCAGAAGAGCGTCCGTCCGAAGCTCTAGCACGGATCCCTCGATAATAGAGCTCAAGCTCCAGCTTCTGGCGTTCAGTCAGAATCTCGAAGCTCCGGCTTCTAGACCCACTCGGCCGGACACCCTGAAGGCTGGAGCTCGGATCTTTCGGCACGAGAACCTCCGAGCTCCACCCCGGGCGTCCCCAGCAGAATCTCAAAGAAGCCCCGACTACAGGGACCTAACCACGAGGCGCTCGCGGAAGCTCTTTTTTTTTTTTTTTATATTTATTTTACGCTTTCCCTTTTAATTAATTAATTAATTAAATTAGTAATTAGTTAATTAGATAATTTCACAAATAATTTTTCCATACTTTTTTAATTAACTTAATTAGTTTAGTTCAGGTTAATATTCATTAATTTTTCTTAATCAATTAGAATTAGGTTTTCTCACATAAACTCTATTTTCAAAAACACCAAAATATTAGGATGTAGTTTCTCTTACGCTATTTATTTTGCATTTAAATTCTAGAAAGGATGTATAGTTTGCAAGTTTATTTTCATGTAATAGCGTGATTTACATTTCCTTACTTCTGCCTCCTATGTATCTTCCCCAAAGCCATGTAATAGATAGGTTATTTTACTTTCCATTTCCATAATTTACTTTCCGCACCTATTAAGCGCTAGTAACTAGGTGTATGGCAAGATTAAAAACAATATAGATCACCTCATATCATAAGATAAAATATCAGATACAACGCATTTCTCACGCTTACACCCACCTTAGGGTATCCTCTCTCGTTGCCTTATAAAAATGGAAGTCCTCGAATGTGGGGGTATCTTGCAGTTGCCTATAATATATCATCAGTCCCTTGACTTAAAGATCATAGTCCCTCGATGTTGCCCTACGAATATATGATCTAGTCCTCGATTGTTGCCTACGAAAGTGATGATCGTCCTACGAATATGCTAGGATATCCCTACAAGTTTCCTTCTATGACCATCCGATGTCCCTTGAATGCCCTTTACATCCAGCGAATAAGGTTACCTATCAACCAATGGTATGGATGACCTTATTCTAAAGGAAAGCAAAATAACACGGAAACGACCGTTCTGAGTAGGTAATAAGTCTCTTTTGCTTGCTCAAAATACTTTTCACACCTCACACTTTCAAAAAATATTTTTAAGAAACTTTGTATACATTCCAGCGTGAATCATTACAAAGCCCTCTTCCAAAATAAAACATTTCCAAACACTTCGTATACATTCCAGCGTGAATCATTATGAAGTCAAAACGAAATGCCTTTTCAAAAATCTTTTCAAATACACACACGAAAAACAATTTAAAGTGAGCTAAGCAATTAAGAGCCCGTAGATAACTACGGATGGAAAATATGCTAACTGCGATCATGCAAAATCCTCGGCCGAGATGGGTGCACAGAAGGAAGATTGTAGGGATCCGAGATAGGACTTGGCCTTAAAGGAGGAGATCTACGTCCGACATGGGCTCGGGAAAAGGCATGAGGGCGGCCTGAATCCAGTAGCTCGGCGGATACTCGGTATGAAAGATTGAATAGGCGTTATGAAGATGAAGAGTTCCTAGAGTCTTTAGGGCGTTACTAGTGAATGATTACAAGTACATGACTAACTCCTTGCCTTCAAAGCCATGGTTAATGAGTGGCGATTCAGAAAGAAAGAAATAGCTTCAAGGAAGGAATGATATAAATAGGGCTCCACTTGATAATAACAATGAAATTTGGGAACTTGGGTTCACGACTTGAAATCCCTAAAATCACTTTAATAAGGTTTTTCCTGCAAGAACATTTGGCGCCCACCATGGGGCCTCGGTGAAATCATTCCCAGGCCGCACAAGCAAAAACACATAGACGACAATGTCTCAAACATCACCAACAGATCCACGGATCTCACTCGATTCTTGGCATGATCGATGACTGCGCCCGGCCTAACGTGCCGGGATAATTCAAGCCCTTCAAGCGAAGAGCTTGGATGAGGAGCGGAGGATCAAGTAGAATCTGGAGCCGCAACCTTTGTCTCAGGCAATCTGGGAGGATGCCGTTCCAGATAATTTCAAACCCCCTGTGCTGGCATCATATGATGGCAAGATGGACCCCCAGGAGCACATCATCGCGGTTAACAATACAATGACACTTATTGGAGCAACCGACTCCCTCAAGTGCAAGCTGATGGCCGGTACCTTCAGAGAATCGGCCTTGCACTGGTATATGGGGCTTCCCGTTGTCTATAGTGAGCTATCAAGACTTCAACCGGAAAATCATTCGACATTTTTCACTAATTGTCATATGGGTAGCCAATACCTCCCTCTTCAACGTGAAACAGCGCCCTTCCGAATCTCTCCGGGACTTCATGGCTAGATTCAACGAGGAGACTATCTAGGTCTCACATCCTAATCAGGAGATATTCGTAGCTGCGTTCCAGCATGGCCTTAAGGCCGACCAGTTCAATGAGTCCTTAGCCCAAAAGCCCCAAGAGCATGGGCGAGATCATTACTCGGGCTGAGTGCTCGTGAAGGAGAAGAAAGTAACATGGAGAAGCGAGCTCGAGATTCTAAAGGCGAGACGGGGCGTGACAAACGAATCCGACCACGAGGATACCACCACCCGTGAACGAGCTCGAGGCCGACCTCCGCGCCCGATCGGCTGGCTCCAAAGGCGTTTACACCTCAACACCGAAGGAAGATATCCTCCGGAACGGATCATTTAATACTCACTCCACCTTATAGCGGTAAGTGGTATTAACACGGTTCTAGGGGTGATCCGGAGCATAGTGTGAGTTTCATAAATCGAAGGACACACCACGAATCTGCAATTACGGAGGAGATTGAAAAATTAATTCAAGGAAAACTATCAACATATGAAGAAGGAGGACCACAGGCGGACCAGCAGCGGGATTCATCCCACGCAGATTCGGTTTCGATTCTCGGTCCAATAAAAGGGCAAGAGAAGAGGTGAAAGAGGTGGCGAGATCAACGGCATACTCTCAACACCATCTCGAGGGGCTTTGCGGAGGCGGCTCACTAGTTCGCCAGAAAAGATATGCTGGGGTTCCGGCGGTGCCATCGAACCTCGAGGTTTGATCCGGGTGGTAACCTTCTGGGGAAGATGCCAAGGAGGTTCTACCACATGAAAGCGATCCTATGGTGGTTTGAGGTACAGATCCAGGATTGGGGCGTTAAGCGTGTGTTGATCGATCCGGGAAGTTCGCGGGCGTCCTCTTTGGGAGGCTTTCAAGGAATGAGTTTGAACCAAATGAGTTGTTGCCTTTCGTGGGACTCTTGTCGGGTTCTCCGTGGCGGTCACGAGGTGCTGGGTATCTTCGTCTCGACTACTTTGGAGAAGGAGAAATGCCAAAGCCGTTCAGGTTAGGTATTTGGTAGTTGCCGTCACCCTACAATATTATCATCGGCGACCTTCGTTTAATGCACTTGAGCGGTATTGTCAACCTTTGTTCTTGACTATAGTATCCCTCGGCAGCGGCGTGTCGGGGTTATCCGTGGAGACGGGGTTGGCGGAAGTGTTATAAGGACAGTTTGAAGGCTAAGAAAAGGTCGGGTCCATCAAGCTTCTAAAACACGAGGTCGGCATGGTCGATATTGATCAAGAAAGGGCGGGCGAGGATGGACTTACTCCTCGGAGGAGGTCAAAGCGTTCAAATCGGCCCGTTGCCCTGCAGATACCCACCAGCAGATTGACAAAGGAGGAGGACCGAGATAGTCCAGGGTATTAAGGCAAAATCTAGACCTTTTGCACAGAAGCCGTCGAATATGCGGGCATAGACCCAGATCATGTGTCATCATTTGTCAATTGATCCGAGTCAAGCGGTGTCACAAAGGCGGAAGATGGGGAAGAAGGGGACAAGCCGTTTCGGAGGAAGTAGGAAAGTTGTTGAAAGCGGTTTCGTGAAAGAGGTGCAATACCAACAGCTATCAAACGTTGTTATGGTGAAGAAGAAGAATGGCAAGTGGAGGATGTGTAGACTTCACCGACCTAAACAAAGCATGCCAGAAGGATCCGTATCCTCTCCCTCACATTGACGGTTGATCGGCAGTTCTTGGGTTCCGCTGCTAAGTTTTTTGGATGCGTGCTGGGGTACAATCAAATCCGGATGAACCGGTGATCGTCCAAAACAACCTTCATGACGGGCGAAAGAATTTCTATTACGAGTTATGCGTTTGGTTTGAAGAGCGGTAGCGACCTACCGGTGATGGATATGGTGTTTGCCCTGATTGGTGAATATTGAAGTGTATGTAGCGACATGGTGATAAAAACCACATCGAGGTAGATCATGTGATAGACATTAGGGAGACCTTCGCGGCGGTGCGGAAATTCAATATGCGCTTGAACCCGGACAAGTGTACATTCGGAGTACAAGCCGGCAAGTTCCTGGGTTTCATGCTCACAAATCGTGGTATCGGCCAATCTAGATAAGTGTCGGGCGATCATTGACATGCAGTCCGACCTCGTCTGAGAAGTACAATGATTAAGCGGTCGTTTGGCCGCGTTGTCTCGTTTCTTATCTTGTGCCGGTGACAAGTCCATTCATTTCTTCTCGGCAATTAAGAAGAGAGCTCAGTTTGAATGGACGGAAGCATGTGAAGAAGCATTCAATGGGGTAAAGCAATTACTGTCGGCGCCTCCGGTACTAGTCAGACCCAAAGAAGGTTCTCAATTGACACTTTACAGCGATGGCGAAGGGAAATCACTCTGTGTTGGTACAAGACACGGATGAAGGAGGCGTCCGATATACTTTGTGGTAAGGTGTTAAAGGGGCGAGACCAGATACGGAAGATAGAAGTTGGCCTTGGCGCTTGTGACCACCGCCGCAAAACTCGACATTACTTCCTTGGACACCCGTCCGGTGAAGACTAATTTTCCTTTGAAGCAGGTGTTCAAGAAGCCGGACCTGGCCGGAAGGATGGTGTCTTGGGCCGTGGAACTATCGGAGTATGAGATCAGTTTCAGTCCTCGTACCAGTATCAAATCCCAATCTTTAGGTGATTTCATGGTAGAACTTGTCTAGTCACCGGAGGACTTTACTCGAAGGTGGATTACGTACCGTCGATGGGTCCTCTAATCCCAAAGGTAGTGGCGCGGTAGTTGGAGGGTCCGAGGAGATGGTGCTTGAATACTCTGCGTTTGGATTTTCTGTAACAACCGAGCGAGAATCTGAAGCTTTGTTGGCAGTCGAGGTAGCTTTGGAAGTAGGGTGGCCTTGCTTCTTTGGTTCGTCCGATTCTGGCCGGTGGTCGGACAAGTGGGCGGGTCGTTTCAAGTAAAGGACCCCATTTGGAGAAAATATTTGCAACAAGCGTTTTATTGAGTCGCAGTTTGAGGTTTTGAAATATGTCATGTGGCCGGGAAGAAAATACTCGACGATGTTCTATCGCGGTTGGCTAGTTCTAAGGATTAGGGATGAACAAATCGGTCATCCGTGAGGTACTTCCGGTGCCCGATTAATCGAAAAAGGAGAATCTCGGCAATCGTGAGGAGGCGGGTGGATGAGCCGATCGTCGTTATCTACAACAAGATAGGTTACACGAAGATAGAGAGGCCAAGCGAATCAAGAAGATTTCATCCGGTTTGTAGTGGAGTCAGGAAAACTATCTAGGTTGGGACGTGCGGCTCCCATGTTCTGTTGTGTGTCGAGAGGAGGATATGTCACATGATGAAAGAGGTTCATGAGAGGACTTGTAGAAATCATGGAGGAGGAGCTTTGGGCGTGGTCGGATCTTAAGGGTTTGGTATTCTTGGCCTACGTTAACAAAAGATTGCCAAGAATATGTGGCACAATGCTCAAAATGCCAAACGTTCGCTCCAACCATTCACACTCCATCCGAGTTCTTGCACACCGTTCTGGTGCCGTGGCCTTTTTATTAGTGGGGAGCTGACATCCTAGGGCCGTTCCTGGTGGCTCCGGGACAGTTGAAGTTCCTGATCGTAGCGGTGGATTATTTTACTAAGTGGGTGGAAGCAGAAGCTGTGTCCCGGATCTCGGCGGACCGAGTTCGGCGTTTTTATTGGAGAAGTATCATTTGCCGGTTTGGACTACCTCGGGTCATTGTCTCGGACAACGGGGCACAATTTGCAAGTACCTCGGTAGTGGAGTTCTGCAAGGAGCTCGGAATTCAAAACAAGTTTATATCCGTAGAGCATCCACAGGCAAATGGGCAGGCTGAGTCGGCCAACAAGGTCATACTTAATGCAATAAAGAAGAATCTGGATTCGGCCAAGGGGTTGTGGGCGCAGTGCCTACACGAAGTTTTATGGGCATACCATACCACAATCCATTCCACAACTCAAGAGACTCCTTTCCGGATGGTTTTTGGAGCTGATGCCATGATTCCGGTAGAAGTGGTTTTACCCTCTTGGCGTCGAGAAAATTTTGAAGAGGAAGCCAATAACCAGGCTTTGAATGAAGAGGCGAATTTCTTGGACGAGATAAGGGACACGACCCATGTTAGGGAAATGGCAGCCAAACAGAGAATGACCAGACGTTTCAACTTGCGGGTGAAGCAACAAGGGTTCAAGGTTGGAGATTTGGTACTTAAGAAGATAACCGATCCTACCAAGAAGGGTAAGTTAGATCCCAACTGGGAGGGACCATTCAGGGTCTTGGAAGAATTGCAAAACGGAGCCTATAAATTGGAGACGTTGGACGGATCAGAATTACCAAGGACTTGGAATGTTGCAAGTCTTAAATTTTATTTTAGTTAAATATATTTATGTAAAAATAACTGGTGTACTCTTTTCCCTAGGCAAGGGCCAGGGTTTTTAATGAGGCATCTACCTAATGAAATTATATTGCAGCATCTGATCTGTAGCAGCAAATGGCGACGTGCTGCTAAGCTCGGTCTAAAGATCGTCTTTCAGTCACGGAAAGGCTCTGTTCCCATGTGGAATACTCCTTGGTCAACCTCGGCATGAGGCTCTGAACCCTATGGCGACGTGCTGCTAAGCTCGGTCTAAAGATCGTCTTTCAGTCACGGAAAGGCTCTGTTCCCATGTGGAATACTCCTTGGTCAACCTCGGCAGGGCTCGAACCCATGGCGGCGTCTTTGCTAAGCTCGGTCTAAAGATCGTCTTCGTCACGGAAGGCTCACATTCCCATGTGGAATACTCCTTGGTCAACCTCGGCATGAGGCTCTGAACCGTTGGCGGCGTGATGCTAAAACTCGGTCTGGGATCGTCTTTCCGTCACGGGAAGGTCCTGTTCCTCCTCGGAGCAACCTTCAAAACGTATAAAATAAAAACATTTTTAACGAAGTTGCATCTAGCGTTCCCTTAACACTTTCTCCGTCTCGGAAATCGGGATTGAGAGATGCATGGATTCTGAACAAATGTTATGTGTTTCTCTCTAAAACCACTAGGATTGCTTGTTGCATCCACGTGGCTTGAGGCTCGTAAATACTATAAAAAAGTTCGCAACTAGGCAAAAAAACTCGGAAATTAATAGCAAAAATTCAGAAAGCAATTAAAGTAGCCCAGCAGGGCGAATATTCAAAGTACAAATTGCATAAGCCCGGCAGGGCGAATATTCAAAATATAAAATGCATCCGCCAAAAGGGATGACTAACTATGGAAACAAAAGAAGGGGATTGGGGTGGCATCCACCTTAGCGTTTTCTTGGCGGCATCCACCTTAGCGTTTTCTTCGCTAATAGTGGTCTCATTGTCATCTTCATCAATCTCCACAGTTCCCATCTACAATGGTCTTGAAGTAAACAACCTCCGAGATATCTATGTCGGGGTATAAGCAATTGACTTGAGCTTTGGCGCGGTCAAAAGCTAAGTCCCCGGCGTCCAGCACACCCATCTGGGACTTCTTTAGTGCTTCCTTCAGCTCAGAGCATGATTTTTCAGAATCCTGGAACTCGGTGGACATCTGGGAGAGCTCATCTTTCAAGGTCTTTATCCGTTTGCTTGCTTCTGAATTCTTCTCTTCAAGACTTGTGATGTTGTCGGCAGCTTCGGAGAGTTTATTTTTGAATACATTGTTGGCGTTGAGGAAATTGCTCGTTGTCGTAACCTCTTGACTTCGACCTCTAACTCGATCTTCTTCTTCTCCACATGATCACAGATTCAAACAGACTTGGGTGAGCAGCCTCATTAGGTATGAACTCGGTGTTTGGTGATCTATGAACCCGGATGGGTCAACTTGTTCACATCGGTGGTGGCATTGAGATGATCATACAAAAACTTAAGGCCGTCGAAGTCGGCAGCCCAGAACCGATTCTCGGAAGAAGCTTGACCAGAGCTATCACCAGTTTCCTTCAACAAATTGGAGATAGCCCGATCACGAGTTGGTCTCGTTCCTATGGTCTTGACTTTTTGGGATAGGCTCGGGGGCTAGTTCAGGCTCGGATGGGCGCTTCAGAGGAGAAGCTGTGATGATGTTTGTTTCTGCAGCAGGTCAGGGTTTTTCTTCCGGGCATACTGGCCGGCCAAGTTGGACTTGGTCTCGGAGGGACCGCCGTTACCCATTCGGGCAGCACGAGCTTCGGCCATTAGCTTCCTCTGTTCCTTTACGGACATATCAGTCATTTTGTCTGTGGGAAATAAAATGAGGAAAGGAAGTTAAGTATACAAATAAAGCATAGGAAAATAAAGATAGTCGAGAAGTTCTTACCTAGGAAGTCGGGGACTTCCTCGGAAACGAGGCAAGTAAATCCTTGACCCGAATCGGCCTGAAGGAGTCCAGTATTTCTAAAGAAAGGATTTCGGTATCACTCAGGCTGTCGTAGTCAAAACCGGAGATAGGGAGTGGGTCACAAGTCCAGTACAAAGGGAACTTATGATGCCCATCAGAGCCATAAATAACATGAGGGCACCGAGACCCACATCTTACTCGGATGAAGCGCTCTTTGTAGCCTTTAAAGTTGGAGGTATAGGCTTGGAGGAAACTTCTTTTTGGGATGCCGCTGATGGCAACAGTTTCGGAGCTCCGTGCTTTTATTCGAAAAAGAAAGAACAAACCAATGGTGGGGGTTATGGACAGGGCTCGGCAAATTACTTCGAAAGCCCGGATGAAGCCCCAGCTGTTGGGACGGAGTTGGGAAGGAGCCAGGTTAATAGTACGGAGGATATCAGTCTCGAAATCGGAAAGTGGGAATTGAATGCCAAATTCCTCGATCACTCCAGTATAAAAGTAAAACCATTCCGTCTCGACTCCCTGAGGACGGATCATACAGACACTCTCTCCAGATTCACAGGATTCTAAAATCACATCATCTTCGTCTCCTGTGGACGAGATACTCCATAGAGAACGAAGTGCAGCGATTTCTTCATCTTGTATCAGGCTTCGCTTAAAGCCAACAGCTTCCCCTTTGATCAGTCGGTTGGTTTCCATTATTAGCTCCACCGAACCTGAAGAGTCAGGGTCAGAATCACTTTCAGAAGTAAAAACTTCAGCACAAACCCTGTCCGTAACTCTCTTTAGGTCAGTTACCCTTTGGATACCTCTCATCTCGCACATGCATTCCTCGAACAGGGTTTTTCGTTCCTCGTCTCCTAAATGGATTTTGCGACCAAAGTCATCGCATTCCCTAATGACGACCATGTTTGGATTGAAACAAAAATAGTGTAAAGAAAAGAGGATACCTGAGTTGATGCTTGACTGATTGGTATGAAGGTTTTTGAAGCGTCTGACGGCAAAGATTGCAGTAGGGTTGAGAATTTGTAGAACAAAGGATTTCCTGGAGAGCAATTAAATGAAATATAATGAGTAGGAGGAAAGGGTGGCGTGAAATCAGGTTTTCCCTATTATAGGGCAATCATGCAAAAATACAGGTGACCGTTGGACTGGTGTCACGTGGGTCACGTGTCACACTTTTTGGGAAAGTTTGAAAATATAACACATCTCGCTAAGGGATTAAGGGTTCAAACTGTTTGGTCGACACGGATTCAAGAAGCTTAAAACCGAGCGACCAAGGGGGCTTATGATCATGCATAAAATCCTCAGCCGAGATGGGTGCCTGGAAGGAAGATTGTAGGGATCCGAGATAGGACTCGGCCTTAAAGGAGGAGATCTACGTCCGACATGGGTCTCGGGAAAAGGCATGAGGACGGCCTAGATCCGAGAAGTAGCTCGGCAGATACTCCAGTATGAAAGATTGAATAGACGTTATGAAGATGAAGAGTTCCTAGAGTCTTTATGAGACGTTACTAGTGAATGATTACAAGCTGTAACAGCTAACTCCTTGCCTTCAAAGCCATGGTTAATGAGCTGAGGCAGTTATGGAAGGAAAGAAATAGCTTCAAGGAAGGAATGATATAAATAGGGCTCCCGCCAGCGGGATAAGCAAGACAATGAGAAGCTGGGAACTTGGGTTACGACACTTGAGCTTCCAAATCCCTAAAATCAGTTTAATAAGGTTTTTCCTGCAAGAACAAACACCTTCCCTTTTCATAACCACCTCCCTTACTCAGAATCTAACGAAGGTCTTTTCCTGTTCTTTTCGGCTTCCCTTAATTGGATAAAATAAAAGTCGGTGGTGACTCTTGCTATCCGCAACATTTGCGATCAAACGCAAAACAAACAAGTGAGTTCTTCCACTGTGTTACAATCGTCAATAGATCTTCGAATCTCCGCGTCCAACTCGATCGACCGTTTGGTTATCCTACGACGAAATGATTTCCACATGGCCTTCATATCTTCATCATTCCTCGATTAGGTTGTATTTCACCTAACCATCTGTACCAATGTAATCCTCCGAAACTTGATCTTTGTCACCATTCATTCTCGGAATCGAGAACCAAAGCATGTTTCCTTCAAAGGACAAAGGACTCGGATCCATCGGGAGCTTGAATTCAAAGCGAGGTTCGGGTTGTAATACACTTTTGCCTTAGTCAAATATTGAGAAAAAGGCATGTTGTTGAGATGTGATACCTAATAACCCTAAAAGGCCTATTTATACAAAATGTTATGCGTTCTAAACCACACACAAGTGTTAGTGAAATCTGGACCCTTCAAAAGTGTCGGCAAAATCTCGACTGCGTTGGAAAAACAAGATAAGGAAACATACTGGAAATTTCAGCCATATGCGAAATTTCCGATATACTATATTTTTTGAAAACACTTCCAGAATTTTTAAAATATACCTCTGGAAATTTTGCGTATACCAGAAAAATACCAGAAATTTGGAAATTTTTCGGTATACCAAAATTTTCAAAATGCCCTTCCGAAAATTTTGTCCGGAAATCTCTTTGAAAAAGGTCAAGGATAAAGTGGGAATAAAAATATTTGGGGGGCTGCCATGTATAATTTAAGGGGTGACAAGAAAAAATTCTCCTCAATGATAAGTCTAGATTTGAAAACATCCTAAGTCTATCTTGCCACCCCCATGTTATACACGCCACCCCCCTTATTCTATGAAAAAAATCCAAATGTCCACACCAATTTCATTTAGGTAAAATACTCATTTTGGTCCCTTAATTATACCCTTAGATTCACATTAGTCCCTTAACTTTTTTTCGTGTCATTTTGGTCCCTTAACTTTCAAAACGTTTCATTTTAGTCATTTTTGTCTAATTAGCGACGGAAAAACTTTAAAATTGCTCGCTAAATCCGTCGCTAATTAGACAAAAAGACTAAAATGAAGCGTTTAAAGACAAAATACACAAAAAGTTAAGATAATATGAACCAAGGGTATAGTTAAGGACCAAAATAATATAATACCTTTCATTTACTATATTATTCCAAATCTCTGAGAGCATCAGATTTTCAAAATTTTTACGATACGAAAATTTCAAAGGCGTACCAAAATTTGATGAAACAAGTATAAATTCTTGTATTTTTGTGAAATTTCATACTAGAAATTTCAAAATATCTAGTATTTTGTACCAAAATTTCAAATTTTTGATATTTTCATTTACCAATAATACCAAATATTTTGAAATTTATGGCACTTCAATTTTTTAAAATACGGAATTTCAAAATTCCGATTATATATTTTCTTATATTGTAGTGAGAACCGGAGGGATAAATTATTCTATTGCGGAGAAGTCACGATAGAGTTGATATTGAAGCTCGACTGATGATGAGGCCCAGCCTCGAGCTACCGTGCTAGGCGCCTCCTCAGACTACTTCTCACGAAAATGGATGGTTGAGCAACAAGCGGGGTTCCAGCGCATCCCGCTGCCGGAATGCTAGAGTATCCACTCTTTGTTGAGGAGGTGCAAAATGCGCTTGGTACAAACTCTGTTGTGGAGTTTAGACTCTTATTCCTACTATGGAGTCGGTAGTTCAGGAGTCGGTAATTAAGGAGCCTATGTTACAGGTGGACGAGGCTGTGTTGTAGGAGCTTGTGTTGCAAAAGGCCGTTGCTGAGCGAGTTAACATGGTGACCCCGTGATAGACACCACAACTCGTGCATCTACTGAGCTATTACACACTAATGGAGTTTCCACAGGAAGACCTTCTAACAGGTCCATGGTGATAGGATATGTGGACCATGTCGCTTATAGAATATGGGAGGGCGAGGTATGCATTCTTGGTTTTGTTCAAATGCATAAAGTTTATTTTTATTATGAGATTTCATGTATACTAATTTATTTTAATTGTACTATTTTTTACAGGAGGCGTCCGGTTTTGAAGGTCGCTTCTCATGGTTCAGTTGAAGAACTTCCACGAGTCCCATGCACGAGGAGGTGGCGAGGATAGTTGAAGATTTTATCTTACGGACTTTCTTGAATGCTCCTTGACCATGTTAGACGCCTTCATGTTATTAGCTTTTATTGAGAGGTGGCACCTGGAGACATCATCCTTCCATCTTCCATTTGGGGAGATGACAATGACTTTAGATGACGTGGATGTCCTCTTTCACATTCGATCGATGGTAAATTTAATTTTACTAGTTTATAGGAACTAGGCGATGACGGTGCACATGGTTATGGATGCTTTGGAGGTTTCTAAGTTGGAGGTGCTATGTGAGTTTGGTGAGACTCGAGGATTTCTTCAAATGTCTTTGTTGAGAGTACGTATAAGGAGCTTGTGGAGGTAGAGGTACTAGGCTGCCACTAGGGTGCATACTACATCCGGGGAATGTATTCTCTCTGAGACAAGTGCAGGTTTATATTGATGTTCGATACTTATCTCTTTTCGTGTCCTTGACACTATATGTTGGGCTTGAGGGAGTGGTGGCGTTGATGATGTTGTACGACACTTGACGTAGCTTCTCGTCCGACATCGGCAACTTGTTGATTACCTCATATTGTTACAAGTATATTATAATATATTTGATGATTTTTATTAATTATTTGGGGGTATTTATTTGATGATTTTTATTTATTCATTGTTGGATATACGAGCACTTTCCTCACATCCGTGAGCGGAAGATCCAACATGTTCAACCTACTGACCTATGTGCGAAGAGATGGAAGGCCAAACAGGTTATTCCAGGAGGTTTGATGGAGTACAGAAGGAGGTTGGATGCTTTGACCTTGGATGATGTCGTCTGGACACCGCATACATCTCACCGCCCTCATCGTCCATTTAAGATATCTATATTATATTCAGGGTATGTCAGATGGGAAAGCCATGTGGCTAGACACTTTCCTGAGAGGTGTCTACGCCAGTATAATTATATAAAAGGCATCCCTCGTCCAGTTCCAAAGGCTCCAGTTATTGGCATTGATAGATGGTTTTAGAGTCACATCCTAAACTTTCCCTGTGAGATCATTGATACAGCCGTTGAGGTTCAGCTGTAACATCCCCTTCTAATTCCTCAAATATTATATATATATATATATATATATATATATATATATATATATATATATATATATATATATATCAGAGTAAATAGAATGCATAACAAGAGGGAGTCACATGATGTTTCTCTCAATATTAAAATCATACATGCACACTGGTCATAATCATAACACATATTTGAATCTCATGCTTTAGAATAATTCATGCATTTTCACAGCGGATCATTTAATGTTCACAAATACTATCAATGGTTACATACCATACTATAATCATTGGATGAAAAAGTAATGAATCCATACAAATCATCGAAATTCATGCATCGGCACCAAGGCATCAACATAGTATCTCATTCATACAAGAAGGGTGAGAATTCATCATTCTCCAAAAGTATATAAATGGAAATAATATAGAAACAAGATCTATTCATATATTCCACACACTTAAATTCCAAGATAACATGATTATACAAACATTCCAAGTATAACATATTCATATTTATTACACATAACATACATGTCATCCATCCAAATGATTCAATTATCCATATGATTAAACATCACAATTTCATTACACACATCACATATTCAATAATGACTGAGACAACAATGAAATGTGACTCAATATGCTGTGGTACCAATCTTGGGAACATTTCGTTAGCACTGATTCATTATCATAGAATCCAAGCAACTTTCGATCCGAACAAGACCAAAAGCCTCCGCTACTTATCCCCAATAGGATCGAGCCAAATGTGAATCAAAGTTTCACCACTACTTATCCATCATGGATCGAGCCATTTGTGAACAACGTTTCACCGCTACTTATCCACACAAGGACCGATCCAAATATATGCATGTACAACTCATCAAGACAACATATGCAAATTAAGATTATTCACAAAACCTCAATTATCCAAGCATATCATCACCACTCAACTCATGTGAATTATCCATCAATTGCATCATCATATTACAAAACAAAATCATTACATGTATCATATACATATCATCACATATAACCAATAACATTATGACATATCATTCCACCATTGTCATTCATAACATTCAATCAAGAATAACGCACTATATTCAAGTAATCATTCATACATTGAAATAGTATTCGAACCAATCAAAGAACATTCAATCACGGTTGAATCAATTAATCACATACATGAAAATACTACAATAAATATAATCATATCGATTTCATGTCAAAAGATCCTAAAATAACATTTTTCATTCCGGGTCACGCTAAGCTTACGGTCTATAATGCCTCCTGAACAAACAAACCCAAAAGTCAGAACATTTCGCGCTAAGCGAGGCTTCTCCTCGCGCTAAGCGCATCACCATCTTGCACTTTTACTTTCTGAACCAAATTCTTTCTCCACGAAATTACCACATAAAACTCATTCCAATCAACCAAATAACATCATTAAAGGGTATCCCAACATGTTTCTAGTCATGGGTCATCATTCTAAGTTGAAAAACATAATTTCCTTTCAAACCCTAACATTCAAAGATTCTAAAAATTGAAATTGAACAACCTAGCATGTTACTAATGATTACCCACAACATGCAATCAAAAAATAACATGGATTCTCCCCCTTACCTCTTAAAGATTCCTCTTCTAGGGTTTTCTCTTCACTTTTCCTCTTTCTCCTTTCCTCTTCTCTTCTTTCCTCTTTCTCTTCTTTCACCAAATGACAATTCTAATTATGATTTCCTTCTAACTCTTTACTAACTAGGATTGTCTTAATGGGCTTAATACTTAAGACCTCTCTATTACTTCTATTCTCATAAATAGGCCCAATACTAAATAACCATTATTCTACTCATAAAACACAATTATTAAAATAACACATATATTCAAATAATTCACATTTAAATTAAAACACCCAATTAAATTAATTATCACATAATATAATATATAATAATAATTAATAATTAGCTTTTAAAAATCGGGATGTTACATCAGCAGCCTGGGCAGTGCAAAGATGGATACATAAAGTGGTTCCACAGTGTGTTACACCCTCGTGTCATACCACCGGCTACAACATCTGATGTTCTGGGACCTTGAGGTACCATAGATTCTTTCGAGCCGCCACCACCATATCCAAATGCCGTAGGAGACCGGGACAGCCGCCTACAATTTATCTCCATTTATTTAGATAACCTCATGGGTTTGGTAAACCCTGATGGTGAGGTTTATACTAGTTTAGCTAGGTTGGTCGACATTACCCGTGGAGGGCCTATGTAGGTTTATTTTATTATGATTGTATTATATGTATATTTTGTGACAAACAGACATATTTTTGATTGCATAATCTTTTTGCGAGTAGATGTTTCAATTCAATAAAGAAAATAAAATAACATGAATAACAAACAAACATAGTTAACAAACATCAGATGAAAAATAACACACATTAATAATAATCAGATACAGGAAAACTTAGGCACTACCAGATGCTCTAGACACTTCAACATCTTCATTATATCGATGTGGATCTTGGATATCGCTTTCAACTCGATCGGACCTTTAGTTATCCTACGACGAAATGATTTCCACATGGCCTTCACATCTTCAACATTCTTCAACTCGATTAGGTTGTATTTCACCCTTCCATTTGTATCAATTCAGTCCTCCTGAAACTCGATCTTTGTCACCCTTTTGTTATCAAAATCAGGCAGCAAACCATTCAACGTTTCTTTCAAGGTGACAAAGGATTTAGAGACATATGGAAGCTTTAATTTAACAGGAGGTTTGTCGTCGTTGTAATACACTTCTGCCTTATTCAGAAATTGAGGAAGATACATTTTATTGAGATATGTTACCCAATAACCTAATACCCCTATTTATACAAATGGTGATGCATTCTAGACCATACAAATGTGCCGATGCAATCAGGACCCTCTAAAAGTGTTGGCAAAATCTCAATAGTTGAAAAAACCTAAAATTTAAAACTACCGGAAATTTCAGTTATAATGAAATTTTTTATACTGACCGGAGATTTTAAATTTATGGTTCACCGGAATTTTCAAATACATTACCTTTAATTTACTCTTACCAGAAATTTGGCAGGAGTGTACTAGAAATTTCAAATGGTACCAAAAATTTCAACCCTTCTACCAAAAATTTCATCCAAAAATTCTTTATATCTCATCAGAAATGAAATTGAAATAAAAAATAGGGGGTGACATGAATAATTTTGGAATGACATGCATGTTTCAATCAATGTGCTTGAGTATTCCCAACAATAAATAAAAATATATACCAACTGCTTATTAGTGCCTCAACGACATTGCTTAATAAGTTAAAAAAATTCTTTTAATGGAACGTGTGCACTCATTGCATCAAAAAGTGAATTACTTACTTTTAATAAATATTTTTTATTTATAATCATTAAAAAATATTTTTAATAAATATTTTTTATACATTGATAGACTCTAGTCTTGAATAATATATCTTAGATATATCCACATGTCAAATATTGTTAAAGAAGGAACTTTGGTCAACGTCATGTTTAGATTACAATGAGCTTATGGAGGTCGAATAAGAAGATGGAAGAAGATGTTTATGATGATGAATAAGATAAGAGAGTGAAGAAAATTATAATGTGCATCAACATCGATAAACATTCAATATACAAGGCAAAGGTTTATATAGTTGATGTTAGTTACACCTAATGCAACTAACTTTGCACATGTTTTCAACTATATCTAACTACCAAAACTAACTCATAACCATACATATATAATAACCCCCCTCCACACAAAGACACAAAAAGTCATGGTGGTGTCTTTGGTAACACTTTGAGTTTGGGACGAAAATCAATGAACGATGATGTCGTGAGAGGTTTTGTGAGCATGTCTGCAAGTTGAGCATGACACGATACATGTTGAATATGAAGTTCCTTGGCCACTACTCTTTCATGAACAAAATGAATGTCAGGCTTGATGTGTTTTGTTCGTGCATGTAACATTGTATTGTGTAAGAGCATGACTCCACTCAAGTTGTCATATAGTAGCACAGGTGCTGAGTAATGGATGTGAATCTCACCAAGTAAGGATTCTAGCCACAAAAGTTCAAAAGTTGTATGAGCCAAGGCACGATATTATGATTTTATGCTCGAACGGGCAACAATTGGAACTCCATGATACAAGATTAGGGCCAAAGAACAAGCAAGATCACGTGGTTGATCTGCGATCATCTCGATCACTCGCCCAATCTGAATCGTTCTAGGCACACAAAGAGAAGTTATGTGGGGTGATAGCTGGATCTAGCATTATAACCATGCATTGTTGTGTCCCTCAAGTAACGAATAATTCGCTTGACTATAGACCAATGTGAATCTAAGGGTTGTGCCATGAATTAGCATGCCTCATTCAATGCAAATGCAATATCAAGACATGTAAGAGTGAGATATTGATGGGCCCCAACCGTGGACTTGTAGAGAAATGAATCAGTCATCATATCAAAGCCATGTTTGCTTAATTTGCATTTAATTTTCATAGGAGTTTAAACTCCTTTAGCTTTAGTTATGGTTACTTTAGTAGTAGATCATGAATGTACTTGGTTTGAGTAAGTAACAAAGACCCATCATCTTATGTATGAACTTTAACTCCAAGTAAATAGAGAGGAGCACCATGTTTCTTGAGTGTAAATTGAATATTTAGTTGGGTGATAAGCTCATGAATGAGTGGGGATTTTGATCCACTAATGAGAATATCATCAACATATACAAGGGTATAGAGTGTAATGTTATTCGATTATACATGAATGAGTGTGTTGTTGCTTCTCCTATGTCTTTTGGTGCATGTGCTTAGTATGGGTTCTTTTCCTTGAGGAGAACCGACTATGTATGATGAGGAAGTCTTGGAACATGTCGATTGTACAAGCTTCTTAGTGTGTGTTGTGTTTAAAGAGTTTACATGTTTTCATATAACTTGTGTTTATAATTTTATTCCTCTCAAATTATTTTTAATCTTTGGTTGTTTTAGCCAAAATTTACCAATGA
This sequence comes from Vicia sativa, assembly GCA_021764765.1. Lineage (NCBI taxonomy): Eukaryota > Viridiplantae > Streptophyta > Magnoliopsida > Fabales > Fabaceae > Vicia > Vicia sativa. The sequence continues at coordinate 184,804,024 of CM038794.1, forward strand.
GGAGATTGCTTATTCCATGGTTTTATGATTAGCTAAATTTTGGTAAAACACGGTTCTACATATGTTAAGCAAGATGCTTTAAAATCTGCATCAACTGGCATGACAATTCAGCTGTTATTTGTCTTTCAGCTAGATGTCGAAGCAGATGCTGTGATATCCTGGTTCGGTACCATAGGAGCTGCTGTTGAAAATATATTGACAGATTTAATTTTATATGATGAGATCAATTTGAATATTCCTTATCCTTATGCGCATATCAAGGAGATTATTCAAAAACAAAAATGCAGATTTTATTAGTTTAATAAAAATGATCTTTGAGACTTTATAAGAACCACTTATGAGATTTGTTTCTATTTTTATGAAGAAGATTCTATAGGGATTTACAATTGAACATTGGATTTGATTGAAGACTCCAAGCCCAACTGCAGAATATAAGGAGACGATCAATACCTAGTTTTTTTTAAATAGCATAGTTTTATTGTAAAACCTTGTGAAAATCATGGTTTAGGATTTGGTAGTTCTTTAGGTTCTCCGTATTTTTTTGTACATACTCCTGTATCAGGATGCATTTGAGTTTACTGATGGTTTCTTATTTATCAAGTTTTTGTTCTCCTCTAAGCTTTTAAGAAAAAAGTTGAATATTGTTCTCAGTGAAGCTTTTAAGCAAACTAAGTATTTTTGTATTGGAAGAGTGTTCTTCAATTTGGTTTCTTGAGACATTATTTGAGATTGGGAATGTTTTCTATCACTACAGTGGTTGGGAGTGAGAGAGGTTCTTATACCTAGGACGTGCGTAGGTAGAAATTGCACTGGGTATGGATTTAGTGAGAAGTGTAAAGTAGGATAGTTTAACTTCCAATTGATACTACTAATAGTGGATTTCCTTCCTGGATTGATAGCCTCCAAAGTAAGTTAGTTACACCGAACTGGGTTAACAATTGATTATGTTCTCTAAGTTTCTATAATTTATCTTTCAGTATAATCTTTATGTTTTTAGCAAGTTTGTTTTATGTCAGCAGATGTTATAACTTTTATCGTGACATTGTGTGTAGTTAAGACATTTTTCTTGACTTCTGATATTGTGTGTGTCAGAATTTCAATTGGTATTGGAACAAACACCCTATTCCAGTTATTGGGTGATATACAAGGATATAAATTATGACACTCTGGAAAAAGAAGGAGGATATAACAACAGACCACCCATGTTGGATGTTTCAAACTATGACTGGTGGAAGGTCATAATGGTGGCCTTTCTAAAATCTATGGATAACAATGTTTGGAAGGTTGTTTTAAAAGGATATGAACATCCATTTATGAAGGACAAAGATGAGAAATAGAATATAAAACCTGAATAAGACTGGGATGAATCTAATGATAAAGAGGCTATTGGAAACTCCAAAGTTTTGAATGCTTTATTCAATGGAGTAGACAAAATTGTTTTTAGGCTGATTAATACATGTATTGTAGCCAAGAATGCTTTAGAGATTCTCAAGACAACTTATGAAGGTACCTCTAAAGTGAAGTGTTCAAGACTTCAGCTTCTCACTTCAAAATTTGAGAACTTAAATATGAATGATGATGAGACAATTCAAGAATATCACATGAAGATTCTTGAAATTGCTAGTGAATCAAGTTCTTTGGGAGAGAAAATATCAAAAGTAAAGCGGTCAAAAGATTATTAGGTCCTTACCTAGGAGATTTTACATGAAGGTTACAACTATTGAAGAAGCTCGGACATCAACAACTTGAGAGTTAATTAACTTATTGATTCACATAAAACATTTGAATTTGCTATTCGTGACAAAGCGAGAAAAGAACAAAGGAATATCTTTTGTATTCAATGATGAAGATGAGAAAGATCAATTTGAGCTAGACAGTGGAGGGTCTATCCAATACAATTGTGTTACATGGAAAACAATTCAACAGAATTCGAATTGGACAAAGAGGAAGGCCAAATCTTAGGAACAACTCGTATGACATCAATAATAAGGAAAATCTTTAGAAGAATACCAGTCGAAGAAAAGACCAATCAAAGTAAAGGAATTAAATTTTATGATTATGAAGGTTTTGGTCACATTAAACTAGAATATCCAACTTTTCTCAAAAGGAAGAAAAATGGATTTAATGTGTCTTGGTTTGATGGCGATGAATCAAAAGATGAAACTAACAATGAATCTGCAAAAACTTATGTTTATCACGGAAGATGGGTAAATGAAGTTCACGCTTGTGATGAGAATGATGATCTTTATGAAAACCTGGTTGTGTCCTATAAGGAGACTTGTGACAAGTGTGATTAAAGTCTCTAGAAAGAGGAAGAACAAAGAAAGATCATTGTTGATCTGGAGAATGAAAGGAAGAAACTCTTAAGTATTATCTCGCATATATAAAGTAAGGTAACTCGTTTAAACTCCAAACTTGACAACTTGACATATTCCATAAATATAGTGAAAAAGAATGAAGATGTTAGAGGCTATTATCAATCTGATAATAAACTAAGAAAAATGTCAAAAGAAAAGTCCTTTCCTTATAAAAATAAGAAAAAGATCAACATGTCCAAACGCATATTACAACGTTTTTGTAGATATGATGAATCTTCAAATAAACCTACTATTATGAGTCTTTTGCCATATGCCAAAGCAAATGTTGTGACATTTTAGCCTTTGTGAGCACTATTGTTGAAAATATCTTGAGTGACTTAATTTAATTTCATGAGATCAATTTAAATATTCCTCATCATTATGCGCAGGTGAAGGAGATTATTTAGAAACATAAGTGCATATTTGATTAGTTTCATAAAAAGGATGTTTGAGACTGTATAGGAAACATTTGTGAGATTTGTTTCTATTTTTATGGAGAAGATTCATGAGATTTCTGATGAAGATTGGATTTGATTGAAGAGCCAAGTTGTCATACCCCAATTTTTAACCTAAGATACCATCTCATATCATTCACATATGCATGATTGCATCACTAACAATTTCAACACAAGATAGATCATGTGTGTGCTCCTTGAGCCAAATTAGGGTTTTGATCAAAAATCTTTCATCTGTTCAAGATCTGATCAATTAGGGTTTGAGTATTCACTCACTTCTAATGATCTATCTTCATCAATAATCAAACTTGATCTTCAAATCCCCATCATTTTCTCAAGTTCTATCTTGAATCGACCAATTAGGGTTTTGATCGAGGATGGTGTATCGTTGACTTTTTGCTCAATGAATGACCTAATTGCTCAGAGAATGATCTCAAAATCATCAATGCAATATCTTGACCTAATTTCTTGGTTCAAAACATATCAAATTCCATGATTGATCATCAGAGAAATTCTGAATCATCTGACAAAAAGTCAACTTTTCAAATCAGTCAAACTTTGACTTTTGGTCAACTTTTTGAAATTCAAATTTTTTCAATCATCAAATCATTTCAAATTTTCCATCATGATCATAAAAAAGTAAAATGTGTGAAAAAGTCAACAAAATGTTAAAACTTGAAATTTTTCTAACACTTAGAAAAATTTTCAAGTGTTTTTATCATGTTTTTCACTATTTTCATGGCCATTTTCACCTAGATCCATTTTGATTCAAAAAACTCAAAACATGAAAGTTGTAGATATTGTTCCAAGATTTTCAAAATGTCCAAGAACTTGAAAAACATTTTGTGTAGCTAGGGTTTTGAAATTGAAACTTAGGGTCCATAACCATAATTTACAAGTCATTTTCCAAGTTTTTCAAAACTTTTTGGAATTTCTCTTCTAGAAGCCTTGTCACCATTAAGAGATAAGTTCCCATCCAAGAATATCTGATGGAAATGATTGTAAGAGGATATAATCACTTGAGTTTTTAACCATGGTTAAGAAAGATTTCATGTGCATTTAATGTGAATATTCCTTTCTTATTCCTAAGCTTCAAGTTGCAAACTCATCAATCCTATCCTTGCCTTGATCTTCAGTTCTCTTGGTCTATAAATAGAAGTCATTTCTCACTTCTAAATGACACCAAAGCATTATTAAACAAGCTTTCTCACTTCTTTCTTCTTTTCCAAGTTTCAAAGTTCCAAAATGTGAGAATTTGCAAATCTCAAACCTTGCAATTTCGAGGCAATCTCAAGCTTCAAACACTCTCCAAATACCCTTAGGAAGTTGTTAGAATCATCAATCCATCACAAAACAACCAAAACTCGAATCATACCCCAAGTTCCATAAACTTGCAAATTGAGCCTTAAACCTCCATCTCTCTCATCACTCGCACTTTCCAAATTATCACTTCAAACATCATCCATACACTCCATAGAGATGATCCAAACGCTTAGATAACTTCGTAACCACGAAATCATCATCTCCATCATCAAATTAGTCGTACAGTTGGAATTGGGTAGGAATTTCCGGACTATTTTAAAGCAAGTGAGCATTCCAACATGTTCCTTGAGGTCCAGGAAGCTATCCAAATCATCAAAACACATATGTCCTTTGAGGAATTCAATTTATGCTCATAAGAGGTAAGTTGCTCAACTTCGTTTTATGATTCTTTCATTCCAATTTAAAACTTGCTATGCTATCATGTTTACTGTGTATGAGGATCATAAACCCTCAATCAATTACTTGAACTGCACATACGATTTCATGATCAATTTTCCAATGCTAGGGCTCATCGGTTTCTGCAAAATTAGTCATCTTAGGCTTAAAATAAATGGAATTAAAACCGCCATCGTGTTCACAGGTTCAAAAGCGAGCAAGTTTGATTTTACTTCATCCAATTTCATCAAAAATGAAGGATTTAGGAATCATAGAATCTTGAGGTTAAAGATGAAATCATGCTTGTTTCGATTTCTAAAAATTCAAATTTTCATTTTAACTTATATTTAATGGTTGTTGTATTATGATGGATGAAACAGCACCCAGTGCGCCAAGCATGCTCTTAAATCTTTCCATGCCATAAGGTCGAGGTTCGAATCCCCAGGACCTTTTATTTTCAAACTTCTCATTTTTCACCTTTTCAACTATTTTCAAAACCAAATTTCACAACTTGTTTTAAATAAAATCAAACCGAAGCGAGTAAATAACAAGCCAAACATATGGCTTAGTGGTAAAAGTTTTCACCTTTGAGTGTAAGGTCATGGTTCAAACCTCTCCAGACCAAAATCAAATTTTATCACAGTTCCTCTTCTATCATTCACATTGTCATTTAATATACCTATTTTATGATTTTATGATTATGTCAAAAATGCCAACAAATATTTTCTTTTGATATATTTTTATTAGGTTAAAAATAGACGTTTTTAAGTATTTTAAATATTTTTCAAAATATGTTTTCTTTCCGATTTTTCAAACCTAATCTTTTTCAAAATCTTTTGTGAATATCTTTCACATTTCAAAATCATTTCAAACTTTCAAAAACATTTTAAACTTACACACCTCTTTTCCATGATCGATTCGATTAATCTTTAAAAATACAAACCAAACTAGGTTTTTTTTCCTCGAAAATCATTCGAACTCAAAATCAAATTGATCATGGGCCTCCCTTACGGTGTAAGTCCCAACCCTCCTATGTACATACTTAATTTCCTTGTACATATTCACCCTTTGTGTACATATTCAATTTCCTTGTAAATATTCAAGTATAAACTAGTATTGTTCGCTAGTTTTATTCCACTTGTTTATACACCAATTCTACTGGTATTAAGAGGAGCATTATTCCTGGTGAAACTGCTCTTAAACCAGTGGGCCTCCCTTAAGGTGTAAGTCCTACTCCCTTGTATATATCCAAGTATACTAGCTTATCCGCTTGTTTTAAACACTTGTTTATATATTTCTTTTACACTCCCTTGTATATATATCCAAGTATACTAGCTTATCCGCTTGTTTTAAACACTTGTTTGTATATTGCTTTCACACTCCTCTGTATATATCCAAGTACACCAGCTTTTATTTGCTTATTTTAAACAGTTGTTTATATATTTCCATCATAAACTCTTATTAATGCACACACACACACACTTTGTCATATATATACTTGTTCATGTTTATTTATGTCATTACAACTAGTATAACAACTAGGTTCCCATAGCCTCCTCTTGGGCTTCGTACAAAAGAACTCACCTGTTGAGTTAGCCTCCTCTTGGGCTTCGTACAAAAGAACTCCCTCGTTGAGTTAGCCTCCTCTTGGGATTCATACAAAATAACTCCCATGTTGAGTTAGCCTCCCCTTGGGCTTCGTACAAAAGAACTCCCTTGTTGAGTTTAGCCTTCTCTTGGGCATCATACAAGAAAGAGATATGGAAATCTCTAACAACCTCCTATTGGGCTTCCAATATAAAGAATCACCTTCGCTAGGATAGAAACCTAAGAGTATGGTTTTCGGTGAAATTACTCTTAAAGCCAAGCCATCCATACTCTATTGCCTCCTCTTGGGATCCCAATACAAGGACCCTCGATGTCCCTCAGAAAGCCTCCTCTTGGGCTCACAATACAAGGACCCTCGATGTTCCTCGGATAGCCTCCTCTTGGGCTTACAATACAAGGACCCACAAGCTTCTTAAAAGCACCCCTCTAAACAATAACAAAACAATTCTCCTTAGATATAAGACATGAATCATATCTATGGAAGAAGTATCTCATCTATAGCATCACATACAAATCAAACTTTTCAAATCAAAATATTTTGAAACACTTTTCAAAATAAACATCTTTCTTAACTGTAAGTGGTAACGTTTGTACACTCAAGCAAAACACCCAATGCTTACAATGAAAGATTCAACGTTTTTTCAAACATATTTCTTAATTGTAAGTGGTAACTTGTACACTCAAGCAAAACACCCAATGCTTACAATGAAAGATTTCAAACAATCAAATCAAATATATTTTCAAAAATGTATGAAATATATTAGATACATTTTCATTAAGATGACACTTGTCGTTATCTCTTAATATCCTCATTGTTTCCACTAGCACATAAGTGGGAACTACGATTGCTCTGACTTTCTCAACCTCCTTTTGAGAATACGTAGGCACAAGGTCTCACCCTTGGCGAGCATACTTCTTTCTCCCTCAAACCAAACAAACCCTTGTTCCCTTAGATCCGAGCTAAAGATGCTATGATTCCCATTAGGGGATATGTATGGAGAGGATCCCAATGATCCTTGCGAGCATAATAATAAATAAACTTAGGTTCATGCCTAACCTACCCTTCTTAAATCCCAAAGGAGAAATTTCCCGAAATAGCATAGCAAATAAAACATACAAACATACAAAAATGCATAAAAAGTTCCGTAAAACTATAAATATATAGGGTGCTAATACCTCCCCTTTATATAACCAACCCTCTTACACGGGTCTCTCCCTAATGTGTTGTGTCTAGTTCACGCTAGTCGCATTGCATATCATATTTAGGGTATTTTAGCTTTCCCCTTTTCCATATTATTTCTTGTTTGGAAACAATAAAGCCTGGTGCTCACGACATCTTTTAAACAAAAAAATCAAAAGAGTAAATCGTTTTGAGCTGGAGATTCGAATACCGATTCGATTCCCTCGTTCGTCACTTTTTAACGCGAACACAAATCAGTCCAAGTTCAACTGTATATGTTATATAAGGAGACGACCAATACCTTTTTTTTAAGTAGCATAGTTTTATTATTCAACCTTGTGAAAAATCAGGGTTTAGGGTTTGATAGTTCCTTAGATTCTCCGTGTGTTTTTTGTACGTAGTCATATATCTTATGATGCATTTGAATTGATTGATTGTTACTTATTTATCAAGTTATTGTTCTCATCTAAGCTTTTAAGCAAATAATTGAGTATTTTTCTTAGTGAATCTTTTAAGCAAGCTAAGTATTTTTGTCTAGGAAGAGTGTTCTTCTATTTGGTTTCTTGAGACATTCTATGGGATTGAGATTATTTTTTATCACTGCGGTGATTGGGAATGAAAAGGTTCTCATATCTAGGAGATACCTAGGTAGAAATTACCTTTGGGTAGGGATTAAGTGAAAATGTAACGAGATTGTTTAGCTTCCAATTGATACTACTGATAGTTGATTTTCTTTCTAGCTTGGTATCCTCGAGTAGATTAGTTGCCTGATTAGTTTAACAATTGATTGTGTTCTTTAAGTTTCGCAATTTATCTTTCAATAAATCTTTTTTGTTTTAGCAAGTCTATTTTGTGTAAGCCGATGTTATAATATATGTCGTGACATTGTGTGTTGTTAAGACATCTGTCTTGATTTTAATATTGTGCGTGCTAGAATTTCAAGGGGGATGAAGGCTTGATTGTTATGCTATGTTATTAGAGACTTTATGATATCTCTAATGTTGCAATTTTATAATTACTTTATAACATGAGTTATTTTGAATAACATGTTATATGTTAAATAAATATTTGAATACTTTGTTGATGTTTTTACGGTGCGATAAAATGAAGTTAAAATTGAATGTGTTTATTAATCGTTGTTATTATTGTTAATTTTAAATTTTTTTCTGTTACATATTGCTATAAATGAGCAGGTTTATGTTGATATTATGACTGGATGAAACAGTACGCTAGTGCGACCAGTAGCGCTCTTAAATATTTCCATGCCATAAGGTCTAGGGTTTGAATCCCCGGGACCTTTTATTTTCCAAACTTCTCATTTTCACCTTTTCAACTATTTTCAAAACCAAATTTCACAACTTGTTTTAAATAAAATCAAACTGAAGCGAGTAAATAATAAGCCAAACATATGGCTTAATGGTAAAACTTTTCACCTTTGAGTGTAAGGTCATGGGTTCAAACCTCTCCAGACCAAAATTAAATTTTTATCACTAGTTTTCTTCACTTTTCTATCAAACTTCAACATTTCCAAAAACCAATCAAAACTTCTCATTTTGAGATGATTTTTTTGCACACTTGTCATTTAATATACCTATTTTATGATTTTATGATTATGTCAAAAAATGCCAACAAATATTTTCTTTTGATATATTTTTATTAGGTTAAAAATAGACGTTTTTAAGTATTTTAAATATTTTTCAAAATATGTTTTCTTTCCGATTTTTCAAACCTAATATTTTTCAAAACCTTTTGTGAATATCTTTCACATTTCAAAATCATTTCAAACTTTCAAAAACATTTTAAACTTACACACCTCTTTCCCATGATCGATTCGATTAATCTTTAAAAATACAAACCGAACTAGGTTTTTTCGAAAATCTTTCGAACTCAAAATCAAATTGATCATGGGCCTCCCACTTGTGTAAGTCTCAACCCTCCTATGAACATACTTAATTTCCTTGTACATATTCACCATTTGTGTACATATTCAATTTCCTTGTACATATTCAACTTTTGTTTGTAAATATTCAAGTATAAACTAGTATTGTTCGCTAGTTTTATTCCACTTGTTTATATACACCAATTCTATTAAGAGGAGCATTATTCTGGTGAAACTACTCTTAAACCAAATGGGCCTCCTAAGGTGTAAGTCCTACTCCTTGTATATATCCAAGTATACTAGCTTATCCGCTTGTTTTAAACACTTGTTTATATATTTCTTTTACACTCCCTTGTATATATATATCCAAGTATACTAGCTTATCCGCTTGTTTTAAACACTTGTTTGTATATTGCTTCCACTCTCTGTATATCCAAGTACACCAGCTTTTATTTGCTTGTTTTAAACAGTTGTTTATATATTTCCATCATAAACTCTTATTAATGCACACACACTTTGTCATATATATACTTGTTCATGTTTATTTATGTCATTACAACTAGTATAACAACTAGGTTCCCATAGCCTCCTCTTGGGCTTCATACAAAAACTCACACATTGAGTTAGCCTCCTTTGGGGCTTCAGCAAAAGAACTCCCTCGTTGAGTTAGCCTCCTCTTGGGATTCATACAAAATAACTCCCATGTTGAGTTAGCCTCCCCTTGGGCTTCGTACAAAAGAACTCCCTTGTTGAGTTTAGCCTTCTCTTGGGCATCATACAAGAAAGAGATATGGAAATCTCTAACAGCCTCCTATTGGGCTTCCAATACAAAGAATCACCTTTGCTAGGATAGAACCCTAAGAGTATGGTTTTCCGGTGAAATTACTCTTAAAGCCAAGCCATCCATACCCTATTGCCTCCTCTTGGGATCCCAATACAAGGACCCTCGATGTCCCTTAGAAAGCCTCCTCTTGGGCTCACAATACAAGGACCCTCGATGTTCCTCGGATAGCCTCCTCTTGGGCTTACAATACAAGGACCCACAAGCTTCTTAAAATCACCCCTCTAAACAATAACAAAACAATTCTCCTTAGATATAAGACATGAATCATATCTATGGAAGAAGTATCTCATCTATAGCATCACATACAAATCAAACTTTTTCAAATCAAAATATTTTCGAAACACTTTTTCAAAATAAACATCTTTCTTAACTGTAAGTGGTAACGTTTGTACACTCAAGCAAAACACCCAATGCTTACAATGAAAGATTCAACGTTTTTTTCAAACATATTTCTTAATTGTAAGTGGTAACGCTTGTACACTCAAGCAAAACACCCAATGCTTACAATGAAAGATTTCAAACAATCAAATCAAATATATTTTAAAAAATGTATGTGCTGAAATATATTAGATACATTTTTCATTAAGATGACACTTGTCGTTATCTCTTAATATCCTCATTGTTTCCACTAGCATAAGTGGGAACTACGATTGCTCTGACTTTCTCAACCTCCTTTTGAGAATACGTAGGCATAAGGTCTCACCCTTGGCGAGCATACTTCTTTCTCCCTCAAACCAAACAAACCCTAGTTCCCTTAGATCCGAGCTAAAGATGCTCTGATTTCCATTAGGGGATATGTATCAGGAGGATCCCAATGATCCTGCGAGCATAATAATAAATAAAGTTAGGTTCATGCCTAACCTACCCTTCTTAAATCCCAAAGGAGAAATTTTCCCGAAATAGCATAGCAAATAAAACATACAAACATACAAAAAAATGCATAAAAAAGTTCCTATAGAAAACTATAAATATATAGGGTGCTAATTGTGACACCCCAAATAAATCGATTATTAAATAATTACGATTTTTAATTATTAATTTAATTAGGAATGTAATATTTAATATTTTGGATTATTGGAAGTCAATTGAATTAAATGGAATTGGGTTTATTGGTGGCGTGATGAATAATGTGAGGGTGTGAGGAGTAAAGGCTCTACTCACATTAATGTATTTTTTTGTTAGAATAATAAAAATAAAAGAAGGAAAAGAGGAAAAAGGATATTTTGGAGAAAACTCACTGCATGTGGAAGAGAAGAGGAGAAAAGGAGGAAGAAGACCTAAGGTGTCGGAATTCGAAGAACCCACAAGGTAAGGGGTGATTTCGATTGATTATTGCTTATTATAGATTTTAATTTTGATAATATAGATCAAAGTATGTTAGGAAACCTTAGTTTGGGAATTTCTAGGTTTCCATGGATGTATACTTAGTTGTGTCAGATTGTGTCAGATTGTGTCTGATTGTGTCAGAATATGTATGGAAAATAATTAGAGTGTCAGTAGATGAAAATAAATGATGGAAATATGTTGTTTGATGTGATAATGATGCAAATTGGATGTGTTTTAGTGTTTCCCATATTAGAATTCATATGGGTAAGTTTGAGGTTGATTGAAATGGAAGAATCTTTGTCAATCTTGAAAATGACTTTTAACACGTGGAAACCGGTTCAGTGGGGAGGAACCGGTTCCACGATAATTAATGGCGGAAAATGTACTCGGGGAAGTTCTGTATGGGTAGGAACAGGTTCATACAATTTTCAACAACGTGAAAATAACTTTAGAGAACCGTTCCTGTATGTAGGAACCAGGGTTACGCCTTATTTTTGAAAATGTCAAACTTTGAAAATTCATAACTTTCAAACCGTAAGTCCGTTTTGAGCGCCGTTTTGGATGTTATTTCCTAAATTTAATGCTCTATTTTATGAAATGAAAATATTTTCCAAAACTTGAAATTATTTTGAAAATGAACCAAATTCCGAGATAGGTGACTTTTGACTGACGCATATTGATGTGTATGTAGTAGAGATCCTGTGTTGATGGATGTATTGGTATTGTGTGGATGAAAAACATGTTTATGTTGTTAACGGTGGTGCGCATGATAGTTGAGATATCATGTTTTTGGTTTTGATTCGGTTTATGATAATTGGTGTATTCATGATTGTATTGATATCATGTGTTTTGATGATGGTATGTGCTGATAGTTGTTGATCTCGGTTGTTGTTGTGATATTTACTGGTGATAGTCTTACCAAATGAAGGGTAAGTGCATGGCATATTATGCTAGCAATGATTTATTTCATGATAGTTGATGATATCATGTTGTGGTTGATGATGGTTTATGCTGATGTTAGATGTATGCATGATTGGTTGATATATCATGTTGGTTGTTGTGATTCAGTTATGTTAGAAGAATGTATACATAGACTGATTAATGTTTCATGCTATTGATGTGCGTGCGTATGCATTATTTTGGTGAAGTTAATTCCCATTGTGAGGAATTTGACTTGGATTGCCGATAACCGATACCCGAGTGAGGATGGGTGGTTAGGCTGGATTCGTGTCCGAGTGGTTATGGACGAATCGATGGTACTGTATCCGGTTGATGATGGATCAGTGTTGGGTGACTTGGTCACGTGTTGGTACCACATGCATTGAGTCTGCATTTTGATTGTATGGAATAGTAACATGTTAGGATGTCTTCCAGTGTTACTATTCTCTGATTGATGATTGTTGTGCATGATGATTATATGGTTATAATTGTGTGTGAATCTGAATTTATGTTAAGTGGGTGAAATAATATGCTTGTGATACATTATTGATTGAAAGACTTATAATATGCTTTAATTATGAGAAGTCTCACCCTTACTTTACCATTTCAGATTAAATTAGCAGCTGAGGAGTCGGTGAGGATGGCTCTAGAGCTTATCTTTTTAGTCCGTGTGTCAGTGTCATGCTCTGATTAGGTTGTAACATTGGGGAGCGCTTAGTTAAGAGAATCATTATTGTTTAATAGTTTTGGATTTGAATTCCTTGAGGACTATGATGTTTTATTAAATTTTGGTTTTGGTATTTCCGCTGTGTAAGACATGGTCTTATAATGATTGAATTGTTGAATGATGATCCTCAGTGTAGCATGGCTACTGTTTGAATGAAGGTTTATTCTATTTATTAATTGTGACATCCCGTGATTACCGTGTTAAACTCGATTAAAGATGATTTAAATGTTAATTTAATTAATATATTCGGGTATTTAGATGGGGTGTTACAATAGTGGTATCGAGCATAGTCGGTCGTTGTGACCAGGTGTCTTAATGTCATTACTCCTACATACGACATGTGTGTGAAACAACATCGGTCGCTTGTTTTCTGGTTACCTAGTTGCGGGAGTGGTTTAGAAGCAAGTGGGGAGACACTTTTCTTCTACGAGATGTTCTGTGTGAAGAGTTGGATCGATGTGCTATTGGTTACATGAGTGGGATGTTGGTTAGGCTGCGTAGTTTTCCGAATTCGGAGGGATTACAATTGAGAATTCAATATGATGGTCGGATAAGGTTCTCTTAAGTGGTAACAATTAAGTACTTGTGTTGTTATCATGGGAGTGGAGGATGATGTTATGGATAATGATGTTCCATTTGGGGTGTGAGTTACGTTTCCCGAGAATAATAGCGACTCATCGATAAGGCAAGATGTTGGATTAGCTTGAGGTCATCCTTGGGTTGAATGTTTGAAGTTAAACCAAGTGATTATGAATCGGTATGAGGAGTCGATGCATATTCTTGGTCTAGAAGATATTTGGTGATTAAGAAGGATGACTTTGAAAAGATGAAGCTGGTGTGGTGGGAATGTTGTGACCCTTCCAGTTAATTGTGGAGCTGTCTGTGTGAGTTACTCCTTTGTGTTCTTGAAAAGATTGAATGTGTCAATGGTTGATAAAAAGTATCGCAGTTGTGAATTGGTTATTGGAATTGTGACTTGATGCAAGTGATCATGGAGAATGATGTGTGTTGCGGTATGTTGAAGTTAGGATCTCAAATTTTGTATTCTAGGATGTTTTGGGATTTCTCACTCCCACAAGGTGGAAATCGACTACCTATTACGGGGAATTGGTTTCCTGACAGCATTCCTTCCGGAAACTTGTAAGATTCATAGCTTGAGTTTTGGATGTCTGATTTGAGTTCCGTTTGAAGCATTGGAAAGATAATGTGATGAACTTTGTTTTAAAATGGTCCCAACACCTGAAAGTAATTTATTTATCATGTAATGATGTTTGAGGAGAATCAGAGTCGTTGTTGATGTCGTTCTTGGTACAACACTTATTTCTATGACACCGTGCAAGATGTCAACTTTTGAGTTAAGGGAATTGAAGAAGCTATGGGAAGATGCGCAATGAAATGGATTTGTAAAGCCAAGTGCATTATTTAGGGAGCTCTAATTTCCTTAGTCAAGGAGGGAGAAAGTAGCGCGAATTGCGTGTGGATTTTTGATAACTGATTTAGGTGGTGATTAAGACTAAATATCTATTTCAAATTGTTGGTGATTTGATGGATCAATTGGTTGGAAAGTATGCCTTCAGTAAAGTTGAGTTTAGGTTAACTTACCTTCGTGGTCAGGTTAAGGACAAAGATAGTTAGAGATAATCTTCTAAAACTTCGGTATAGGTATGTTGAATGGTGAGGTGAATTCCAACTTGAAAGGAGTAGAATTTTGTTAAGTTTTCATGGTGTATATTACGGTATGAGGGTGAGTTTTCTTTATCATGTTATCTCAAGTCACGGTGTCGGTAGACCCATCTAATCTTGTGATGTTGTAGTGGGAAAATCCAAAATTTGTTTGGGTATTGGAAGATTTTGGGGACATAACCAATGTAGTCGCAGTTTATTTGAGACGAGGTCAAGAATAATATATTCTTAATGAATGAGATGTTGGTATTAGTAAGAATGTGAAAGTATTAGATCGACTTATGCCGAGTAAGGATGGATAGATTGGCATTAGCTTTTGAGGAAAAATAAGTGATGCTAGAAAAATAAATTCGATAGGAAATGCAATTATGTTTAAGATGTCAAAATGTTGACATGTGTTAAGAAAATGTTGGAAGTTTCTTTATCATCATATGATGAGATGTATTATCGAGATTGCATTTGAAATAAGGTTCGATTGAACATATATGGATCCTAGATGTTATGAGATTTAAGGGAGACTAAGAGTTGTGAATATCGTTAAAGTTCTCACCGCATGAGACTTCAAATGGGGACAAAATGAGTTATGGTGTTTGGTATGTTAGCATCTCATGAGGGAAAAATACTTAACATTTGTGTGGTGCTAAGTGAGGGTGAAGGAGATTATGTAAATTGTTTGATCGATGGTATCTCATCGCCGATATCGGATGAAGAATAAGTGTGGAAGAAGTCGTAAACCTTGAAGAAGATTATTGAACCATGGTGCTTGGGTGACTTGAGCACAAGTTCTAAAGGAGCGCTATTATAGTTTGGTACGGTGGTTTATAATCCATTGTGATTCTGGCTATCTATTGACAAATTGAGGAACTGATCACCCTTAATCTCTTGTTGATAATAGACGAGATCGTGTTGGATTTAATAGACTCATCTTGCAAGCTTGATAATGTGTGGTTGATGTTCTATTATTGAGAGGATAGTAGTTCATCGAGTTCGCATGAAACTAAGAGAAAAGGACTATGACAAAGACTTGGAAATTATCTAGCGGTTGGAGACTTGAGTGTGTATGCAAGTTGAAGCCGGGTGGAATTTAGAATGTAAGAAGGTGAACAGTGATTTTGGTAGATGTTAAGGAGAAAGTCTAAAGATAAATATGAAACTTGTAGAGCGGTAGTTGATGAAAATCAAATGAAGATAATGACTTAAGGTAATTAATCGAGTCACGAGCGGCGTGATGCACTTTATTACAGTATGATTTTTTGGAAGTCACAAATTAAACGTTAGAAGGTGTGGAGTTTATGAAGCTATTAGAAATTTCAAAATGGAATTGTTAGGTGAAGGGTTCTATGTCTTATTGGTGTTACATCCATTATAATAGATGTATTAATTTGCAAGCTCGATCGTTGGAATACACCTCGTGGTACTATTGTGTATAAATGTTGGGGACATTGCGGTTATGTGGAGGTTCTTATAATTGTGTTGCGGTGTAAGTGATAAATCATGTATTCTAGAGTGAAGGGGTAAGAAGTGAGATGGTGATGCATTCTTAACCCGATAGCAATGGATCGTGGGGATTATAGTGGTTGAATAAGAAGGATATTTGTTAGTGATATTGGAAATGATGTCAAACATGACGTGATAGTTGGAAGGAAGGATTTCAAGAGTGAGAGGAGGTTGACTAGTGCTCCGATCTTAATTTTCCGAATCCGACTAAGTCTTTTGTTGTGTCTTGTGGCGCATCATTAATGGGATTAGGTGGTGTGTTG
This sequence comes from Vicia sativa, assembly GCA_021764765.1. Taxonomy (NCBI): domain Eukaryota; kingdom Viridiplantae; phylum Streptophyta; class Magnoliopsida; order Fabales; family Fabaceae; genus Vicia; species Vicia sativa. The sequence continues at coordinate 184,820,480 of CM038794.1, forward strand.
ATGCAAGATAAGCAGGTTGTGGCTTATGCTTCACGACAATTGAAAGTGCATGAAAGGGTTATCCGACTCATGATTTAGAGTTAGCGTTGTTTTGTTTTTGAAGTTGGGGAGACATTATTTATATGGTTCTCGATTTGAGGTATTAGTGATCATAAGAGCTGAAATATCTCTTTGATTAGAAAAAGTTGAAACGGTTTGAGTCAAAGAGATCGGTAAAATAAGTAGCTTGGGAGGACCAGCGGATGGAAATGTTACATGGGAACTGGAGAGTCAGATGAAGGACTCATATCCCGAACTGTTCGTCTAAGTTATGTTTTCGAGGACGAAAACTCTTGTAGTGGGGGAGAGTTGTGACACCCCAAATAAATCGACTATTAAATAATTATGATTTTTAATTATTAATTTAATTAGGAATGTAATATTTAATATTTTGGATTATTGGAAGTCAATTGAATTAAATGGAAGTGGGTTTATTGGTGGCGTGATGAATAATGTGAGGGTGTGAGGAGTAAAAGGCTCTACTCACATTAATTATGTTATTTTTATTATGTTAGAATAATAAAAGAAATAAAAGAAGGAAAAGAGGAAAAAAAGGATATTTTTGGAGAAAACTCATTGTACGTGGAATTGAGAAGAGGAGAAAGGAGGAAGAAGACCTAAGGTGTGAATTGAAAAACCCACAAGGTAAGGGTGATTTCGATTGATTATTGCTTATTATAGATTTTGATTTTGATAATATAGATCAAGTATGTTAGGAAACCTTAGTTTGGGAATTTCTAGGTTTCCATGGATGTATACTTAGTTGTGTCGATTGTGTCGATTGATACGATTGTGTCCGAATATGTATGGAAAATAATTAGAGTGTCGATGAAAATAAATGATGGAAATATGTTGTTTGATGTGATAATGATGCAAATTGGATGTGTTTTAGTGTTTCCATATATTAGAATTCGTATGGGTAAGTTTGAGGTTGATTGGAAATGGAAGAATGCTGTCAAAAGTGCTGAAAATGGCTTTTTAACACGTGGGAACCGGTTCCCAGTTGGGAGGAACCGGGTTCCACATTGAAAATTTGGCGGAAAAATGTACTCAGGAACCGGTTCCTGTATGGGTAGGAACCGGGTTCCCATACAATTTTCCAGCAACGTGAAAATTTAACTTTCAGGAACCGGTTCCTGTATGTGTAGGAACCGGTTACGCTATATTTTTTGAAAATGTCAAACTTTGAAAATTCATAACTTTCAAACCGTAAGTCCGTTTTGGCGCCGTTTTGGAATTATTTCTAAATTTAATGCTATTTTATTAAATGAAAATATTCCAAAACTTGAAATTATTTTAAAATGAACCAAATTTCGAGATAGGTGACTTTGGTGGCCGCATATTGATGTGTATAGTAGAGATCCTGTTGATGGATGTATTGGTATTGTGTGGATGAAAAACATGTTTATGTTGTTAACGGTGGTGCGCATGATAGTTGAGATATCATGTTTTTGGTATTGATTCGGTTTATGATAATTGGTGTATTCATGATTGTATTGATATCATGTGTTTTGATGATGGTATGTCTTTGATAGTTGTTGATCTCGGTTGTTGTTGTGGTATTTCTTGGTGATAGTCTTACCAAATGAAGGGTAAGTGCATGGAATATTATGCTATGATTTATTTCATGATAGTTGATGATATCATGTTGTGGTTGATGATGGTTTATCTTTGATGTTAGATGTATGCATGATTGGTTGATATATCATGTTGGTTGTTGTGATTCGTTATGTTAGAAGAATGTATACATAGGCCGATTAATGTTGCATACTATTTATGCGTGCATATGCATTATTTTGGTGAAGTTAATTCCCATTGTGCGGAATTTGACTTGGATTGCCGATAACGATACCCGGTGAGGATGGGTGGTTAGGCTGGATTCGTGTCCAGTGGTTATGGATAATCGATGGTACTGTGTCCGTTGATGATGATGGTGTTGTTGGTGACTTGGTCACGTGTTGGTACCATGCATTGAGTCGCATTTTGATTGTATGGAATAGTAACATGTTAGGATGTCTTCCAGTGTTACTATTCTCGATTGAATTGTTGTGCATGATGATTATATGGTTGTAATTGTGTGTGAATCTGAATTTATGTTAAGTGGGTGAAATAATATGCTTGTGATACATTATTGATTGAAAGACTTATAATATGCTTTAATTATGAGAAGTCTCACCCTTACTTTACCATTTCAGATTTAATTAGCAGCTGAGGAGTCGGTGAGGATGGCTCTAGAGCTTATCTTTTTAGTCCGTGTGTCAGTGTCATGCTCTGATTAGGTTGTAACACTGGGGAACGCTTAGTTAAGAGAATCATTATTGTTTAATAGTTTTGGATTTGAATTCCTTGAGAACTATGATGTTTTATTAAATTTTGGTTTTGGTATTTCCGCTGTGTAAGACAGGGTCTTATAATGATTGAATTGTTGAATGATGATCCTCGTTGTAGCAGGCTACTGTTTGAATGAAGGTTTATTCTATTTATTAATTGTGACATCCCGTGATTACCGTGTTAAACTCTGATTAAAGATGATTTAAATGTTAATTTAATTAATATATTCGGGGTATTTAGATGGGGTGTTACACTAATACCTCCCCTTTATATAACCAACCCTCTTACACTGGTCTCTCCCTAATGCGTTGTGTCTAGTTCACGCTAGTCGCATTGCATATCATATTTAGGGTATTTCAGCTTTCCCCTTTTCCATATTCTTTCTTGTTTGGAAACAATAAAGCCTGGTGCTCGCGACATCTTTTAAACAAAAAAATCAAAAGAGTAAATCATTTTGAGCTGGAGATTCGAATACCGATTCGATTCCCTCGTTCGTCACTTTTTACCGCGAACACAAATCAGTCCAAGTTCAACTGTATATGTTATATAAGGAGACGACCAATACCTTTTTTTTAAGTAGCATAGTTTTATTATTCAACCTTGTGAAAAATCAGGGTTTAGGGTTTGAAAGTTCCTTAGATTCTCCGTGTGTGTTTTGTACGTAGTCATATATCTTATGATGCATTTGAATTGATTGATTATTACTTATTTATCAAGATATTGTTCTCATCTAAGCTTTTAAGCAAATAATTGAGTATTTTTCTTAGTGAGTCTTTTAAGCAAGCTAAGTATTTTTGTCTAGGAAGAGTGTTCTTCTATTTGGTTTCTTGAGACATTCTATGGGATTGAGATTATTTTTTATCACTGCGGTGATTGGGAATGAAAAGGTTCTCATATCTAGGAGATACCTAGGTAGAAATTGCACTGGGTCGGGATTAAGTGAAAAATGTAAACTGAGATTGTTTAGCTTCCAATTGATACTACTGATAGTTGATTTTCTTTCTGGCTTGGTATCCCTCAGAGTAGATTAGTTGCACTGAATTAGGTTAACAATTGACTGTGTTCTTTAAGTTTCTGCAATTTATCTTTCAGCACAATCTTTTTGTTTTTAGCAACTCTATTTTGTGTAAGCCGATGTTATAATATATGTCGTGACATTGTGTGTTGTTAAGACATCTGTCTTGATTTTAATATTGTGCTTGCTAGAATTTCAAGGGGGATGAAGGCTTGATTGTTATGCTATGTTATTAGAGACTTTATGATATCTCTAATGTTGCAATTTTATAATTACTTTATAACATGAGTTATTTTGAATAGCATGTTATATGGTAAATAAATATTTGAATACTTTGTTGATGTTTTTACGGTGCAATAAAATGAAGTTAAAATTGAATGTGTTTATTAATCGTTGTTATTATTGTTAATTTTAAATTTTTGTGTGTTACATATTGCTATAAATGAGTAGGTTTATGTTGATAAATGTGACATCTAGATTGCAAGAAATTTTAAATTACTATAATTTTTAGTTATAATTATTCGGGGAAAATTAGGGTGTTACACTCTGACTCTGACCCTGACCCTTCAAAAGATAGAGCATGACTTAATAGGCTTGCTCCAATCAACATCAAAGAATTGCATGGATTCTCAGGGCTTATAGGTTTGTGTAAAAAGTTTGTCCAAAATTATTCGACTTAGATTGCACCTTTAACTGCTCTACTAAAAATAGATTCATTTGAATAGAGTGAGGAGGAGAACAATGCTTTTGAATCATTAAAGAAAGCCATGTGTGAGATATTGGATCGAACTCTATTGGGTTGAAGGATGCTAGGATTATTAGCATCGAATTGGGCCTGTTTGTTATGTCCAATTGGTTAAGTTAGCTTGTACCCTAAGTTAGCTTGTAATGGGTATTTGTGATAAAAGCCCGTTAGTTTAGTATGTTAGGTTTATTATAAATAGCATACTAGTCTCTCATCATTGCATACTGCAAATCCTAATTTTGGGTGAGAGGGTTATTTGTTATTCTTGTATACTTGTAATCTTGTTTTAAGATAAAGGAAAGAATAGCAGTTAATAACCAATCCTTGTGTTCATCGTGTTCTTCATTCTTTTCCCTACAAGCTTATATATATTTGTTTCAAGGCATCCGATTCACAACAAATTGGTGCGGTGAGCGTGGAGAAGATGCCTTCAACAAAGTATGAGATTGAAAAGTTTACCGGGGTGAATGATTTCGGTCTGTGGCACTTGAAGATGAAAGCCCTACTGGTTCAGCAGGGTTGTTTGGAAGCGTTGAAGGGAGAGTCAGCCATGAACGAAGCGTTAACGGCAGATGAGAAGAAGGCAATGATAGAGAGAAGGCCCACAACGCAATTTTGTTGAGCCTTGGTGATAAGGTTCTTCGACAGGTATCAAAGGAGACGACGGCGGTAGGGTTATGGGTGAAACTTGAAAGTTTGTACATGACTAAATCGTTGGTGAATCGACTATGAAGCAAGCTTTGTATTCATTCAAGATGATTGAAGACAAAGTGTTGGCTGAGCAGTTGGATATGTTCAACAAGATGATTCTTGATCTTGAAAATATTGATGTGAAGATCGATGATGAAGATCAAACGCTGTTGCTGTTGTGCGTGTTGCCTAGATCATATGCCCACTTCAAAGAAACTCTCTTGTATGGAAGGGAGTCCCTGACCTTTGAAGAAGTTCAATCAGCCTTGTATTCGAAGGACTTGAATGAACGAAAGGAGCATAAACCTTCGACGGTTGGTGAAGGTTTGACCGCTAAAGGAAAATTCTTGCGAAAGGATAATAAGTTCGACAAGAAGAAAGGTAAAAGTCAGCAGAAATTTTACAGTGGTGAAACATCTAGTATTCGATGCTATCATTGTAAGAAGGAGGGTCACACAAGAAAAGTGTGCCCTGAACGCCTGAAAAATCATGGAGGAAAGGATAATGGCAATGCAGCTATTGTTCAAGATGATTTGACTCATCGATGTTCTTGTGGTTTCGGCGAAAACTCGTCGAAGGAATGGATTATGGATTCTGGGTGCACTTTGCACATGACTCCAAACAAAGACTTGTTCGAGGAATTATGTGATCAAGATGGTGGATCTGTATTGCTAGGAAACAACAAAGCTTGCAAGATTGCAGGTGTGGGATCTGTGAGATTCAAACTCCATGATGAGTCAATAAGGTTATTTGAGTTAGGTATGTACTGATTTGAAGAGAATTTGATTTCTCTTGGTGAATTCGACAAGAAAGGATATGTTTTTCAAGGAGAGAAAAGTATTCTAAGAGTCATGAAGGGGTCGAAGGAAGTCTTGAGAGGCGTGAAGAAACAAGGCTTGTATACCCTTGTGGCTGAAGTTGTAAGTGGTTCGACAAATGTTGCATCCACAAAACTTTTCGAAGAAGGCAATCGCACATGAGATTAGGCCATGTCGTTGAAAGTGCAGTCGAATTGGGAAACAAAATTTGCTTGGTGGAGACAAAGTCAAAAGTTAAATTTTGTGAACCATGTACTTGGAAAATCTTGCAGTGAAGTTCAACAAAGGCAAACAAAGAAGACATGGATCCCTTGATTACATCCATGCTGATCTTTGGGGGCCTGCAAGGTGTCCATCACATTCAGGAGCAAGGTATTTTCTATCCATAGTAGATGACTATTCCAGAAAGTTATGGGTATTCATTCAGAAGACTAAGGATGAAACTTTTGAGAATTTCAAAGGTTGGAATACTGCGGTGAAAACCAAGCTGGCGAGAAAGGTCGAGGTTGAGAGCAGACAATGGTCTTGAATTTTGCAATGAGGCATTCGACGCTTTTGTGCTGCCTCGGTATTGCAAGACCTGAGAACTCTGCAGGCACTCCACAACAAAATGGTTTGGCTGAAAGGTTTAATCGAACCATCTTGGAGAGAGTTAGATGCATGTTGACTAGTGCTGGATTAAAGAAGGTGTTTTGGGCTGAGGCTGTTTCGACAGCAACATATCTGATAAATAGATGTCCTTCGATTGCGTTAGATATGAAGACACTTGAAGAAGTTTGTTTGGGACATCCACCAAATCTCGACAAACTGAGAGTATTTACCTGCGTAGCCTATGCTCGCATTAGGCAAGACAAGGTCGAACCTAGAGCTCTTAAATGCATGTTCATGGGATATCCTAAAGGAGTCAAAGCTTATAGGCTATGGTGCCTAGAGTCAGGTCACAGAAGAATTATCACCAGTCGAGATGTTGTTTTCAATGAAGGAAATGGCTTTCAAGAAAGCGGATGATGTTGGTCGAGTGTGAAGTATCGTGAAGGAGCAGGGTAGATATTCCTATTGAGGTGGAGCATGTTGATGCTGAATTGCATATCCTAGATAAAGTCAAAGAAGCAGATGATGCTGATGAAGTTGAGGAAAATGTTGATGACTATCTATTAGCAAGAGATAGGACACGAAGAGTCATCGAACCACCTCAAGGTTTGGGTATCACGATCTTATAGCTTATGCCTTAATCTGCAAGTGAGGTTACGGACGAAGAACCAAGAGACCATAAGGAAGTTATGAGGTCGAAATAAGGCTGAATGGTGAAGGCCATGGATGATGAGATAAAGTCTCTTCATGATAACACTTGGGAATTGATCAAAAACACTAGAGCCAGGTTAGTCAGCTGTAAATGGATTTTCAAAGTTAAGGAAGGAATCGAAGGAGTGGCGTCGAAAAGATACAAGGCAAGGTTGGTTGCAAGGGGTTTCACTCAGAAAGAAGGTATAGATTTCAATGATGTGTTTTCTCCTGTTGTGAAGCATAGGTCCATTCAATGTTGCTTGCCATGGTGGCACAGTTCGATCTTGAACTGAAACAGATGGATGTGAAGGCTAGTTCTTCTTGTATGGTGATCTAGATGAAACAATCCTGATGAGGCAACCTGAAGGGTATGTAGAAAAGGGAAAGGAAGATTATGTGTGCAAGTTGAATAGATCCTTATATGGGCTGAAACAATCTCCTCGACAGTGGAATAGGAGATTCGACAAATTCATGACACGCATAAGTTTCGTTAGAAGTGAGTTCGACCACTGTGTTTACTTCAGATTTCGTCCTGATAATTCATTTGTTATTTTGTTGCTTTATGTTGATGATATTCTCATAGCAAGTAACAATGTCAAAGAGGTATTGAGGGTGAAGAACTCAATAAGGAGTTGAAATGAAGGATCTAGGAGCAGCTTCCGGATTCTTGGAATTGACATTCGAAGAGATAGAAAGCAGTCGAAGTTATGCTTATCTCAGGAGGCATATTTACGAAAGGTTCTCGAAAAGTTTGGTATGTCAAATTCGAAGACTGTTGTGACTCCAACAAACCCTCAATTCAAGTTGAGTATTGATCGATGTCGATCTTGAGGTCGAAAAGAACTTATATGAATAGCATCCCATATGCTAATGTAGTAGGTTCTTTGATGTATGCTATGGTTTGTACTAGACCCGACATAGCATATCACGATGAAGTCTTATGGCGGTACATGGCGAAGATCCTGGAAAGGCTCGCGGCAAGCATTGAAGTGGATTCTAGGTACATAAATGGGTCTGAACAAAGTCTTAATTTATGGTGGAGCCTTTGGTGAAGATAGTAAAGCAACAATCGAAGGATAT
>CM038794.1:184828581-184884392 GCA_021764765.1 Vicia sativa
CAAAAGATACAGGATTGTTGTTTTTCTGCTCGTCTTTTCCTTTGTATAGATTCGTTTGTAAAAATGAATCAATTAAATTCAAAACAACAAGAACAGGAGAAGATAAAGAGACACAAAATAAACCTTAAAAACAGGGCATGTAATGAGAAACAAAGGAATTGTCGGTCGGTTGCAGAGAGACAGATACGAGAATGAGAATATATAGGAAAAAAAATGGAAGAAAAGAAGGAAAAAACTTTTACCAAAGAATGAATGAAACAGAAACTTGAAGGGCTATGGTGAGGGTAAACGGGAAATTTCGGGTCAATTCTGTAATAAATAATAATTAAATGAAGAAAATGATTTGAATTAAATGAAGAAAAAAAGGAATGAAAAAGAATTTTTGCAGAAGTGTTATGTCAGAAAAAACGGGGAAGAAGAAGAGAGGAATGAACGCGTTATTATCTTCTATTTGTCAACCCAACCCAATCGTGCCACGTGTAATTCTTGTACTCTTTGGTATTTGTTGTGTTGTGACTAATATACCCTTTGAACATTTGTCCTTCAAGCACGATGACAGATCATTAGGTGTGGTATTTTATTTTTAGTTGAGAAATAATGTTTATTAGTTGGTTTGATTCTTCTTTCTGATGTTTTTGTTTCATGATTTGTGTATTTGTTATGATGTTATGTTTCAGAAGTGACTGGTCGGTTGGAAAATAGGTTAGTCAGATAGATTGTGAGTCACATTCAGAAATTACTCCTTAGTTAAGCTCTTTCGTTGTCATTATTACAAAGTAAGACTCTTATCATCATGAATTTATAAACTTCAAGTTACTAATTATTACAGTAAGTTTTAAGAAATTTTATGGAATTACAAAGTAGAAGAGAGTGAGTTGTGACATGTTTGTTAATAATAATGAGAAAGTGGGTTATAGCAGCGGTGAAGAGATACATATGTGCTGAAATCGTGGGAGGGAATGGCATTCAGTAAGCACTGCATACATTGTGTGAAATTAATAACTAGCTGTCCTATATATATATATATATATATATATATATATATATATATATATATATATATATATATATATATATATATATATATATATATATATATATATATATATATATATAGAATTTATATTTTAAAACGGTATAATCTAAAAGATATTAAAAATATAATGGAATCATAGCATTTATATTTATAAACGATATAATCTAAAAGATATTTAAAGTGGTAATTATGTGAATCAAGATTGGGCTAACAAATTTGGAGACTTAAAATAAATCTTTTTATAAATAAAACCTGTACTAATTTTTATTTTAAAATTTAAAAAATATCAATTTTCTTGAGTTAAGTCCTTAATTAATATAAAAATAAAAAATAATAATTTTGTTAATGTAATTCTTGATTAATCTTTAAAAAAAATTATGTTATTTTTTATCATTCTATTAATAGCGTGAATTAAATTTATCAAAGTTATGTATATTTTAATTACATACTAAAATAACTACTCACTATAAAATATAAATATAGTTTAAGGTTTATATTAAAAAGAGAGTATTTTTTAAAAACTCTAAATTAAAATTATTCAGTGAAAATATTGATTTTTATTTGTGTAGAAACAAGATTTTAATCAGTTTTTGTATGACCACGTAGAAATAGGTAAGATAATAAAAACAGAATTACACATATTTTATTCAAATAAATTATTAAACATAAGTGTATCTATTTAACTTTTTTTTTAAATAAAAAATACATTTATGAAATTTTAAAATAAAATATTATATTATCAATGTATTGTTAAATAAATGACGTATGTGTTGATTTTATTCCTCCTAATAATTTTATTGATCATTAAAAATATAAAGTTAAAGTAAAGAAAAATGAGAAAATAATAAAAGAGATAGGGGTGGTAAAATGGATTAGATCCGCCGAATCGACTCATTTGATCTGTTATTTTTTGTGGGTTAGGTTGAGGTTTTTTCTCAGTATCTTAAGTTGTTCCGTTCCGTCTAACCCGTTTAAAAAGCGGGACGAAACGGGTTTTGTCTGCAGACTTTTTGTTAAAAAAAATTATTTTACTTAGAATTAAAACAACATTCTTATCTTAGGATTATGTTAATGAAGTATTATAAATTATGATACTAACAGATTGAAATATAATTGTAACGTTTTTTCTATAACTTTCTAATACATGTGTTGATTAGAAAAACTTGTAATAAAATAACAATTGGATGGCATGCAAATTCATTAAGTTATCAATATGTTAGCTCAAATATTTTCTTTAGAAATAGATGTTGATTTTAAGAAAAGAAATGATTCGATTATTGTATACATGTGACAATTTAAGATTTAACTATTAAGGAATCAGTCAATATAAGAATCTATATAATATGAATAGTGAAAGAGTTAGATGTCAATATTTTATGCACTACTTTTATGCACTATGATGTTTTTATGAATGTAATTATATCATTGTTTCGTGTAGAATTTAATACAAGTAGTTAGTTTTTAAATAGGATTAGATGATATGTATTATTTATTTCTTTATTTAGATACGTTGTTTTTATTAAAGGGAGTTTATTTTGTTATTTTTGTTGTAGTTAATCTTTATTTATTTTATTATTTGAACTGTTGGATTTAGGACATGTTAAGTTCTATTATGCGTTATGGAAAAATTGTCAACCTCTTTAGTAATAATTAAAAATTTATAAATTATACAAGAAATCAAATTGTAAAATTCTATAAAAAATTAAATTCATGGATCAACTAACTCACTAGTAAACGCAAGACTTGATTTTTGAGTCTCGGACAAAATTGATACTATCATTCCACTTTTAAATCGCTTAAACGGCAGACTATAGGAAGCCGCCTGCATTATTACCTCGACAAGACAAATTGCCTTTATGAAGTTTGGAAAATACTCCACCGTTGGCTACTACACAACTTACAACAAAATAATGCTTTTGATGATATATAATTTTTAACCAAATTATTTGAAGGAATTTTTAATGCATCGTAGAATTATTAGGACACTATAAAATACGATATTCTTAAATTTTAAATATGTATCTTCGAACACACCAAACACGCAAGGCTAATTTTAAGTCAAGTCTCATAATGTGTCTACTTTTAATTCGAGATGATATAAGCCTTACGGAGTTGCATTGTAGCACACCAAAGTAGAAGCGTAAAATTAGAAAGTTGACAAATAAAATTATCATTAATAATGTTGTTGTAACACGATATATACCCGAGTTGCCACATCACACAAAATACAATGAATTCGCCATTGTATTTTATTAGCAAAGTAATATTGAATGGGTGAGAATTGAATTGAAAAACTTTAGAGTAATGGTGATGGTCCACGAAATGAGAATTGGAAATTTTCTAGTTTTTCATTCTTCATATAATGGGAACTTAATTGTGATATATTAAGAATCAGAATATATAATTTGAATGCTAATTTATGGACCCACTTTTAGTCATTGTGGTGAAATTTCTAAAATATTTAATTGATGGTGATAATGATTAAATTGATTTGATAAATTTTATTATCATAATTGGTTATATGGTGTAGGTGTGGTTTGCTATTGAGTGAAAGGTCAGAGTTTAAGTCTTTATTTTGAACATTTTGAGAATATATTTGTTAAATTACAAATAAATGGCAAAAGATGCCCTGGCCGATTCAAATCAAGGCCATGTAACCAACTGGCAACACGAGTTCTAAGAAGCACCACTAAACCATTGTAACATTTGATAACATATTTGAACGCCAAACAATATAAGTGTTACAAATTACCGCCATGTAACCAACTGGCAACACGAGTTCTAAGCAAGCACCACTAAACATTGTAACATTTGATAACATATTTGAACGCCAAACAATATAAGTGTTACAAATTACCAGTAACTTAAAGGTTGTTTCTCTTCACCAAGTGGTACAAATTTATCTATAAATATAGATATTTGACAAACTGAAAAGATATGGAAAATAATATATTTCAAAGATAAATTATATCTAAGTCATTCTTTTATTTTTCTAGTTTACGAATAAATGAGAACTTTATTCGTAAAATATCATTGATCGATATGTTTAATGAATGTGCAATTCATGTTAAGATTTCCAAAGTATCCTCAGGGGATTCACGGTAACTCCATTTGCATCCAATTTCCTAAATTGGTGAAGTAATCGAACCTAAAACTTAGTGTAAACACACACTTTGAATTTATTTTGTCAACTTTCATCGTAACGCTTTCATCTTCTTCTTGTTCATATATAGAATAGCAGACTCTAAACATAAGATCTAACAATCTTTGGTTCTTTTGATTTTTGATTTGATTTATATTTTATTTATGATTAATATAAATGTTGCAATTTTAAAGAAGATGATGTCAATTTTCAACGTTGTAAGGTACAATTAATTCATATAATTTTTAATTATGAAATTTTGATTTATATTTTTGTGGTTAATTTGTTACTACAACTTTGATGGAGAAATAAACTTGCATGCTTCCTTATTCCTAATCATGGTGAAAAGTACATAATTATATTAAATTTATATATGTATATATGCATGATTTTTTAAATTATTCAAGTATGTGAATTTGAATGATTAAGAATATATTTGATTTATGGTATACTTGAATATAAAGTACATGTTAAATAATAGTCTTTGAAAAGTAATTTATTTAATTAATAATGTGTTGATTCGTGGATGAAATGATTTAGTGAAAATCATGATGTTGAATTTATGATGTATGTTATTAGTTGGTAGACTATTTTATTTTAACATCAAAGTAATATAAATAAAATGTTAAAACATTATGGGTTATGTTTAATTACATTTTAATGTGTGCAAGAATTCATTAAATCTAAAATGGTTTATCTCACATTATTTGGTATAATTTAGATTATTGTAAGTTGACAAATATCTATTGGAAAAGTTATAGAATATATTAGTGATGTGAATCATTGTTTATTTTCTATTATGATTTGGATATACCATACAACATTGTTAAATATAAAACTTGAATTTACACATAGAATTGGTTATGCATATTTTACTTATGTAAGAAAATTGTTTATTTTAATAGAAATAAATTATATGGTATTTATTTATATGGAGTTTATGAATTACACGCTTAAACCCATTTCATGAAATAAAAGTTTCTATAACAAATTTGTATGGTCATGGTTGTCGATCGCTATAAATGTTTACTCGTTAAATATATTTTGGATATATTTAAGTGGAAGTAAGACTTCAAACTATAAAGGTTAGCAAATGAAGATTGACATTAAATTTGTGTATATGATAAAATGTAATTAAATGACAAATGTCATGATGATATTGTTGAAACTATCAAGAATATATAATATATTTTGCATAAGATTGACAAAGATAACACGGTTTAACGATAGTTGATAAATGTTATCAAGAGTACATAAAGTAATCATAAAATGATTATTTGAAAGATAGAATATTCAAGGTTTATTAAAATTTGAAAGATCGTGCAATTTTGATTGAAAAGATTTGACAAAGATATGATGTCTTGGATATGATTGAAGAAAATAAAGACATCATTAGGGATGTACCAAGACCATATCTAATTAATGACCAATGGTGGAAACTCAACTCACACTTGATTAATGTTAAGTCTTGAGTTCAATGATGAAAGTACACTATTAAAGTGATGAAGTACTTGACAATAGATATATCTCAAGTGGTAAAAGTACTACTTGACCATAAGAATAAACGTGGTAGGATGAGGTTTTCCTCTTAATAGATATATAGCATATGTTCATTGGAATGCATAATTATGATGCATCGATATATTCTAATTATACGAATGAAGGTCGCTTCAAAGAGTTTAAAGCCTTGACTCTTAAATTCTCATGAAAAGGATATGAGACACAAGACCTTATTAAATGTGTCATATTGATAATTCATCAATGAAATAGATTTATGTGAGTTATGCACACTTGTTCTAATGAATAATTGGTTCAAATATTGTCTACCAATCTATTCGAGGATGAGGAAACTTAACTTACCAAGTAATGGTTCAAATCGAAGATACCTTTATCCAAATCGTGAAATTTCTTGAATAATGGATTTAGATATATTTTGAAAATGGGATTGTCAGAAATTTTCAAAATATTTAATTGATGGTGATAATGATTAAATTGATTTGATGAATTTTACAATCATAATTGGTTATATGGGTAGTGGTTGTGTCTTTTCTATTGGTGAAAGGTCATGAGTTTAAGTCTTTGATTTGAACATTTTTGAGAATATATTTGTTAAATTACAAATAAATGGCAAAAGATGCTTAAATGATTCAAATTTGTAATGTAAACCAATCGGGCATGAGTTATTTGGCAAACTGAAAAGATATGGAAAATTATATATTCCAGTGCTATAAATTATATCTAAGTCATTCTTTATTTTTCTAGTGCACGGAATAAGTGAGATAACTTTATTCGTAAATATCATTGATCGATAACCTTAATGGAATGCATATTATGTTAAGGTTTCCAAAGTATCCCGGGGATTCACCAAGTAATCCAATTGCATCCAATTTCCTAAATTGGTGGGGCGAATCGAACCTAAAGTTTAGTGTAAACACACGCTTTGGAATTTATTTTGTGCAACTTTCATCATAACGTTTCATCTTCTTCGCTTATATATTTACAGTGAGACTCCCAACACAAGATCTAACGCTTATTTGTTGAGGGAGTTTCTCTTTTCATCCTTATGTGTTCTTCCCTATTAACGTGAAATGACTCAAATGTCCTGACATCCGAAGATGTATCTTTGAACGCACATTTAAAGTCATTTCTCAGACCAAATTGAATAGGCGCCCTATTTATTCAAAAAATTAATTCATATATACCTCTCCATATACATAAAAGATATATCTGAAGATGTATCTCTATAAATATCATTAGTTCAAAAGTTAATTGATGGTCCAAAGACACAATAGATAATAGAGAGTTGCACTTTATTTACAGTAATTTGTTATTACTAATATTTTCATAATCAAGGCATTCTACCAAAAATTTAGGATTTAAGGCAAAATTTTAAATAAAATTTGTTCATTACTTTAATCACTTCCAATAATAAAGCTAAATTTAAATAATTTATAATATAATATATATATATATATATATATATATATATATATATATATATATATATATATATATATATATATATATATATATATATATATATATATATATATATTAATTAAAATTATATTATTTTATTTTAATAAAATAAAAATAATTAGTTTATTAAATTATTTTATTATATAAAGTTAATTAATAGTTTCTAAAACATTTTAGTTTTATCAATTTAGTTCTTAAATTAAATTTAAAAAAAATCATCACATTACATTGTAATATCTTAATAATATGAATTAAACTGACTAATTTTATGCATATTTTATTAACATAACACAAATAATCACTTACTACATTTATATATTTTAAAAATTAAATTAAAAGTCAAGTATTATTCTACAAATTAAATTTAAAATTATTTGTTAAAAATACTTATTTTTATTCATGTGGAAAAATAATAAATTTTAGTTAAATTTTTTAAGACCAGACAAAAAATAAGTAACATATTTAAAATCAAATAAAAAATGAAACATAGATATAATTATTTAATTAATATTAATTAGATTTTTTAATTTAAAAAAATATTTATGAAATTTTAAAATAAAGGATTTTAGTTATGACATTAATATACTGTTAGATCAAATGTCTCATTGATGAAAATACACACAGAAAAAAACTTACAAGTTTAGGACTCCAAAATGAAAGAAGGAAAAAATGGCAAGTTTAAGACTCCAAAATAAAAGAATTAGATTTAAGCAGACTCCAAAGGTTGTCTAACCCTTGCTAAGCTATTAACTAACACATGATAAAATTGATTTTTGATAGATATAGAATACATAAGTATTTTATAAGTATTTTATTTGAGGTCTATTTTAGCCAAAAATATGAGATTTCTGATAATGGCCTTACCCTTGGTCACCTATTCATAATTCATTTTTCGCACTTATGATATTGTATTCGAATCATTTTTAGAGATGAATCATCTCCACTTCTCACATCATTGAGTTAAGTTATGCCTACCTATATTGAGCATTAGTCGAGGTGTTGTTGCATTTATTCCTCACAGGGATAATGAGGTTTCAGCCATTTAGTGCATATTGACCGTCTCAGTAGCATATGACATTTTATTCTTCCCATATGAGGTCAAGTGAGACACGCCTATTTGACACAATTTCCTTATACTGATGATGGAATATAGGTCGTATGATGTATCCGTATATACACGAGCGAAAGTGATGCGAAAGTTTAGCTACTTGTAAGTTATTTGAGACCTCCATGTGAATTTCAAATTTCATCATCCTATGATGATACCGATGTGATACTTGTCGATTTTAGAATTACCTAGTATTAATTGAGAGGAGTATCGGTGTTGCCGATTCATGTATAGTGGGCTTATGCTCACATTTACATGACATGGTTTTATGGGTGTTACACCTTATCATGATGTGACGCCCCTAAGACCACCTAGGTCACCTAATCGAGGTCCTCGAGGCTAAGGATTACCATACTAAGCCCATGTCGGGCATTCGATCCGTTGTGGAGATGGGTGGAGCGAGAATGAGGCCGAACTCTTCGAGGATGATACTTCCTAGTTGGCCCTCGTGGAGAACATGATTGTTGAGTTATTGAATGTTGTGCAGATATGCGATGATGAGTAGTAGGGCTTATACATACACAATAGCTTATGTTCGATGTATTATTTTACTTTCGCATAAATGTTATGTATGATATTGACTTTTAGATTAATTTATGATTTTTTTCTTTCATTTAACTTTAATATGGCCCGATTTTACTGATTTTACTTTAATATAATTGGAACACCTTTGTAATTTTACAACGAGGAACACCTCTCGAAAACTCAAAATAACATTTGGATCATTCGTAGATACATCTCTAAACGCATAAACTACCATTTTTCCTAATTTAGCTCGGAGATGATCTTGAATAAACCCAAGGTAAATTCCAAAATACATCTCCGGTTACCTTTCATCCTTAGCAAATCAAATAGCCACCACATTTCTTAAGAAAATAGTCATGGATGTATCTGCAAACTATTTGTGGATTAAATTTGGGGATACATCTCTGAATTCCTTCATGCATGTTTTTTACAGAGTCAGTTTACTGAGATTGTAGTTTTTTTAATACAAACTAATTTTAATTCAATTATCATTGTCATAATTTATTTCAAAGATTAATAAAATGAATATCATATAATCGAGTAATGCGTTAATTAATCATAAAGACTATCATAGACAAATGGGTATTTTCAAGTCGATGAAAATATACAAAATACAATTAAATGCATAATCTCATCGAGTATACCTAATCTTAACACCCCAACTTCTCCTCTGATAACGATAACCTAAGGCATTATGTGCCCGTAAGAATAAATGTGCTAGGAAAATCGCTCATCGCACACCTCTCAAATAATTTCTAACTCGATTGACTCTTCTATCATTCGATAATGTTTTGACAAATTGGCAACACATCAATGGTATGATTATCCCTAATATACTCATTCCCCAAGATCTCCTCATGAGCATGCCTAGGGAGTCGTCTAGGAGTGAGTGGTGTCATGTAAGAGTGTGACACATTATAGAATCATGTCAGCCCCAATTTTCCACTTCTCCTCATAATTCATATAATTGCATCGCACAAAGATCACAAATTGGTCTCTCTCTCTCTCTCTCTCTCTCTCGTATTTGTAAGGTTTGCCTTTAGGAGATCACCAAGCACCTTGTGGGTGATTATTGCTTGTGTGTGATGATTGATATTTGACTAACCATGATGTGTATATTTTTCTCTAAATGTCAGAGGTGAAACTGCATATATTCATCAAAGAACTGATAGGTCCATAGTGTATTTCCATGCTTCTCTCATCAATTCTCAAGATTTTGAAAGTATTGTATCTCATTGAAGACTTATCTTATCATCAACAACGATCTCTTATCTTGAATGTATGCTTTATGTCAAACGGATCATCAAATCAAAGAATTCTCCATCTTATAGCCATCTCTTGAAACTAGGTTTGGACTTCGAGGACCATATCTTGATGTTTGTGTGAAGTTTATGGATGAATTCAAAGCTACTTGATTCTGAAAGTACTTCAATTGAATATGCTTATATCCAAGAAGTTTAATAGATGAAAAAATTCTTTAGAAGTCTATGATTGTTTACTCTTATGATTGTTTCTTATCTTGTGATGATGGGGGATTGGCATAACTTGGTCCCCCTTGTCTTTGAGCTCATTTTTTTTTCACAATGAACCTAATGTTTAAACACTTAGTTCTTGGTGAGAAAATAAAATGATTAAACTTTACGAAGAAAAAGATTAAGTTTTCGATGAAGCTTTTGGTCAATTAAATGAACATATCTTTTCATCTTTATCATTTCTAGGTCATTCTTTTGCATAAAACTCTTGAGGATGTGAATTTCATCTTATAAGCCTTGAAGATTAAAGTTCTTGTTGCTTGGAAAGTCAAAGATATAAAGTCGTTTCATGATTTTCCTCAACTTCACAAGATCTAACGGTTTAATTTTTGGAGTTGGTTGCAAAATGTTTTTTGAGAGATCTACTTTTTATATTTGAAAATCAAGAGCAAATTTTGAATGGAAGCATTATGTTTGAATGGAAACATTATAGGTTGCCAACTTTTTTGTGTGAAATGATGGTTTTTGGTGATCAAATGATTCCATTTATTTTCCATGTACCGTTACAAGTGCATGGCTTTGCGGTAATTAAAGTAAGCCAATATTGCATCATAAAGGTTCCGGCGGCAGCATATATGTTTTTTTGTGTTTATGTTGCCCACGGAGTTTTGTTTGATTATAATATGAAAACTTAGATTACAAGAAAATTACTCAAAGTTTAGATGCTAAACATGTAACTAATGTTTATGTTATGGCGCCATTAGCGAGGTTATGGATGTTTTTCGGATGCGGCATGTTGCGGCGACGGGCCGTGCTTTTTGCATTCACCAACATTTTTCATTTTCATCACCACTTCCTATGTAGGATTATTTTTTGCTTTTGATAGCCAAAAACCTGCAAATTCCATAACCGGTAATTGTGCGATTAAAGTTAGCCATTTTTGATTCTTTCTTGAACATATTGAAGCTAACGTAACAAGAATCGTGCCTTTAAGCCTCACGTGGCGGTTTCTAGTTTAGCGTTTGGTGGAATTTTGCTGTAGAAATCTCCATTAATCTTGTAAAATAAAACATCATTGCATTCTTTCATTTTGATCCTTGTGATCTTCACGGCTTTATTTCATGGTGGTTGAAAGAAGTGCGGTGCTACTTGTTTTTCCAAATTGTTCATGTGGTGAAAGGGCGGTAAATTTTATGTATTGCCATTGAATCGTCTGGAAGAGGTGGGCTGGAACTTTTCGGCATGTTGTTGATAAGCGTGGATGCGGCGCGTGCAAATCGTTTATGAGTAGGTGGAAAGGCATGGTGGTGGCGGTTGGTATTGCCTCAAGAAGCGGCGGGCGGTGTCTGACCTGGAAATTTATTTCATAGTTGGGATCACGTATGGATGAAAGCGGAGGTTGAAGGCGACTACGTGTTGCATTTCAACCAATGAAGGCGTGATATGTATTTTTTCAAATTGGATCCGTGTTTTGATTCTATCATACGCGGTGATGTGTCCTTGGATTTACTTTTGTGAATTGGCTAACGCGTAAACATTAATTTTTGATTTTATTTTTTTTTTACTTAATTAATGGTGAAGTGATGTGATTTAAAGAGGTTATTAAGCATAAAGATGCTAATCCATTGGATTAGCTTACTAACGCATTTTTGACTATGACGGATGGTCCATATTTTTTCTTTTATTTTATTTTTCGATTTTTATATTTTAAATGTTTTAAACTTCAAAAATCATATTAAATTCATTTTTAGTCCAAAATTATGAAAATAATCAAAATATTTTGAATAGTATCTTTCGAATTTTATTTTTTTTTACAATTTATTTTCCGGTTGATATTTTTGTGATTTTTTCTTTTTATTTGATGTTTTTAATTATTTTAAAATACTTTTGACATTAAAAATTCGGAAAATTATGGAAGGATCCAATGGATCAATACAAATTTGACTCATTTTTTTTTTTTTCTGATTTTACTTTTTTTTTTTACCATTTTTTGGTTTATTTCATTTTTTTATTTTAAAATAGTTTTTGACTTTAAAAATTTCAAAATTTGTCAACACTTTGGTGACCTCTCGATTGACTTTAGGGGAATTTTTCTTGGAATTTTATTTTGATGAAAAATACTATTTATGTATTTCAATCAATAAAGTCAATTAAAATAACCTAATTTCAATATTATTTAAAACTTTTCTTATTTTTACTTTTTATTTTCATTTTATTTTGCTGAATTTTGAATTTATTTTTGTCACAATTTCCTCAATATCAATGGAACTTGGATGTTGATAGGCTTTTATCCATATCCACCAAGAGAGTTGATTGATTTTTGCGAAGTTAGCGAATAAATTATCGACATAAAATAAATTTTGAAAGTATTTTCTTCTTTTCATCTTGGTGGCACGAGCTTTAATGTTCAAACATATGCCCCAAGAGATGACTTGAGCTTTGATCTTGGTTCAACACTGTGGTATTTGTCGGTGGTTGATTTCTAATCAAGTTTCCGCAAGTTTTGCTAACCTTGTCCATTTAAATTCTCAATCATCTTTGATCAAGTGATATGATAATTTCAAAACCGGTATATACTTGAAAAAACAATTGGAACTTGTCGTGTGGTCGTGTTGATTCTATCGCTTTCTGCCAAGTCTTCATGCATAAGTTTAAAGATATACTTGACAAGTTTCAAGATGATCATCTTGCTAACCTTTAATTACTATTACTTTTACTTTGTCGTTGCTTTTCACTTTCCGTGATTTTTATTTTTTTTTTATCCACTTTATTTTAGCATTTATATTTATGTCATTTTTCTTTGCTCATTGAGCATTTTACCTTCTTGTTTATTTTGAATTTGTTGAGTTGAGTTTTTCTTTTCTAAAATACCTAATAATTCAACTTAGACATAAAAACTTATAATTGGACTTCGTTACTATCCTTGTCTTTGGAGCTTAATCTTTGGACTAGGATTAGAAACTTTACCTCAACTTGGAGATTTTTGTGTCCTTGGTGTTATTTCTTGTGGTTATTATCTTTGTATGCAGGTTATTCCATTATACTTGATTAAGAGTGATTTCCTCAAAAGGTATAGCATTTCTCTTGTTTTCTTAAAACAAGAGTTCACCTAAAAGCATTGATTGATTCAAGCTTGTGTTTTTGTCCGATTATTTGTTGCTTATATGGTAATCAAATGATGGGATGTGGTATTGGCTCTTGATGACAAGTACTAGTCTTCTAATCTGTTAGATTCTTTTTTTACTGCATTTTTACTTTATGTACATAGGTTAGTCTTTTCACTCCTTCTCGTTTTTAATTTTCAAAATTTCTCTTTTTAAAGGATTCTTATTTTTTTCAAAACTAGAACCGCTTCATAAAAACTTGGACTTAGTCCATGAATTTTCAAATTTTGTTTTATTAATAAACTTTCAAACCCATTTAATAATATTTTTACAATTTCTCAAGACTAAAAACACCTAATTCCTATTCAAACTTTTTTGGGTAGCTTTTCTAAAATAACATTTTCTTAAAATCAACCAACACATAAATTTGTTTTTAGCCGAACTACTTGGTTTTGATTTCAACATTGTACATTGTTGGTATATAGGTTCGAACTCAATGGAAGTTCTATCAAACCAAAATTATAAAAATACTTTTTTCTCCACCATCCATTTTTATTATTTTTAGCATATATACAATTTACAAAAAGGTTCATACGAGTACCATAGATGTTTGTCTAACACCTTCCCTTTGCATAATTAACCCCCATCCGCATCTCTGATCTTTTTATTAGGATTTTATTCGCTTCTTTTTCCTAGTCCTTTGATAAATAAAAGCGGTATGTACTCTTTTGTTAAATTTCGAGTTAAGTCAATTCAATGGCTTATACTGTAGTTTTTGCCTGCAGTGGCGACTCGTTGGGGATGTTTGACCTATTTCAAGACCATCTCTGTTGGTTGACTTCTATTTTTGTTTATTTATATATGTACTTTATTGTTTGTATACATATTGTATGCTTGTTTGTCCGGATGTTTTTCTGGTTTTAGGGTGCTTCAGTGATCTTCTATTTGAAATCCTATACCTGCACTCAGTGCAAACTTAAGATAGGATAGGCAAGATAAATCATGTTAACTTTTAGGGAGTAATCTCAAGAAGAAACATGATATCTCCCACTCGTGGAGACCTCCTTGATTGTGGTATTTTATTTATCGAGTGATCAAGACATAACTACTGATCCGAGTCCTCGAAATGAAAGCAGCCAGAGAACCCTTAACTCATCCCCGATTTTTAGGGTGAGCGGAGACTATTACTGAGTTATCCTAAGTAGTTGCTACGCTGATCACGCACTCACACGAGTTTCAATTAAGGTATTATTGATTACCAGTACATCGGGAAGTTGGTAGTATTGATGGAGGAATAAAAATTCGAGATTCCTTTTAGAACCTGATCTACAGTAAGCTTAGAATACCTGGGTAGTACCTTTAACTCCATGCTCGTGACGAACCTATGGACCCCATGTTTATGTCTTTGTGTGTGCTTGTTGCATCATGCATTCATGCACCCATACACATCTTTTCTCGATATCAGCTTGCTCAAGGAACTTAAATTGACTTTGCAAATATCTTAGATATACTTTGACCATGGATTTTGGACAGAGGAGGACTCAAAAAATACATTTTCAAGGAACCTAAGATTGAGGGACTGGCGATTGATTGATAAGATTGAGAGTCTAAAGGATTTTCGAAGAAGTATCGGGACTATTATACCTATTTAAGACGAAGATGAAGGATGGTTTGCTTTCACCTTGGTTCAATTCCTATGATCCGTTATACCATTGCTTCACTCTTTTTCGACTATCATTGGTTCCTACCTGGAGGAGTATTCTTATCTATTTGGTCGACCTATTACTAGTGTTGTTCTTTTACTCGCTGGAGGACTTGTTTCAAGTATCATGAGATTGCTATTATTACCCATCTAAATAGGTTCGAGATTAAAGACAATATGACTACCAAGGGTTGTATTAGAGGATTATCATTGCATTTCTTTTGAAGAAAGTCGTTATTTTCTTTTCGATATGAAGAGTATGGAGGTTTTGAAGCCATCTTTGCCTTGCTTGCATACGGTTTGTTCTTGTTTCCCAATATTGATAACTTTGTTGAGTTAATGCTATCGATCTTCATGATTGGGAATCCAGTTCCCACACTTCTTGCAGTAGATTTACTATTCTATTCACCTTCTAAACTTTCATCGAGAATAGAGATATAGTTGTACACCATTGTTATACAGCTTGATTTGCTTCTCGTTTACCTATAGCTAGTGCTCGGGAACTAGAGAGGATCCGTTTGGCAATCAAGATCATGGTTGATCGTTGATCTTTTGTCGTGACTTTCCAAGCAGTGTTTTAGTGTCGTTTATGTTTTCGCTGAGTTTTCTTTAGTATTTTAATTATGTTTCATCAAGATTCTCCGATTAGGATAAGCAAGTCATGTGTCCATGTTTTATCATTTTACCTGGCGGTAATTTGGTTGTTGTTTCAAGGTGTTTCGTGTTTCTATCTAGTTGGCTATCCGATACCAATGCGAAATGATCCAAATACGTAGAGACGCACGAAACGAAGATTTCGGCGGTGACACGGTGCCCGTGTCGCAACACGGCCCGTGTCGTGGCACCCGTAGAAGATGAAAATGGATAACCAGAACACAACACGGCCACCCGTGTTGTACAACACGGACCGTGTCGTGTCCTCTCAAGGTGTGGACTTGATTTTACGGCAAAGAACTGACACGGTCACCTGGTCACGCAACACGGCCCGTGTCGCATCCGAGGCTAAAATTTCTATTTTCACATGCCGACCGGGACAAGTTCGAGGGCGCTTGACATTTCTTTTAATATTTGAGAATACCGTATATTAGGAACTAGGGTTAGAGGAGAAGGGACTTTTGATTGGGAGAATTAATATATTGAGAGAGCTTAGAGTGGGATTCAAGGAGAAGAAGGATCGATCAAGAGCGAAGCAATCGACGATCCAACCTTCCAAATCCTATTGTAATGACTTTTCTTCTTGATTCTGCTTTCATTAGTAGTATGAATATGAGTGCTAAACCTCCCAATGTCGTGGAGGTGTCCCCGATTTGCTTGTAATGACTAATTGATGTTTCGTGAATATGAGTTTTATGTTTAAACCTTATTCTTTATTGTGTGCAACATTTTAATGCTTAACTGCTTGGAAGAAATGATTATTGATCGTAATTAGGTTGGCCTGATCAAGAATCCTAACCTCGTTGCATCACTTTTATCATAGGTGATATTCCTAAGGAATTAGAATACCTCTCAATAATTGCTTTTATGTCGATAACGCTTGATATTCTCTCTGGCATCCGAGGAATTAGGGCAAAGAGAGAATACCAAAGGTTTTTCTCGAAAGGAATTATGAAAAATAACTTTAGGTATAGGGAAAGAAAAGTTGAAACAACTTTTCAAAATAACAAACAAATTGGTCATTGTATCGCGATTCATACACCGGCATTATTCTCATCATATATATAATCTCGCAAATTTAGTTTTCGGACATCGTAGCTCAAACAAACAATCAACCATTGCTTTTGTTCAATTGATATTCATTCAACAAACTTAATTCACTGTGCAGTCCTCAAGAGATCGATTTGGGGTTTTTCCTATTATTACTACATCGATAAATAGTACACTTGCTATTTTATCGATCGTTTTTGGCGCCGCTGTCGGACCCAAATAATTAAGTTTAGTTGAACTATTTCAATTGAAATTTTGTTGTTCGCGACTAAAATTTTATTCTTCCGCTATTTTATTTTATCGCACTTTGCTATCCGCTTCTAACTTTTGTCCGACTTGTTTATGCGAGGTCGACCTCCTAAATTTTCCTTTGACATAACTGAAAGAGCATTGCACGAGAGCCATTAATTAAGAGTTGAAAGACCGACAAGATCATGCAAGACCCAAAGATTATAAATCAAGAAACGGAAGACGAAGTGTCCGTGGCATTCCGAGTACGTCAATCGCATTCGGCAGAGAAATGGATCAGAATAATGGTAACATAGCAGGAGGTCAACCCCTGCAGAGAGGGATTATGGAGGGCAAATGCTCAACCAAACCGATGACCATTGTCAATCAACCAGTGAATGTAGCACACTTCCACATCCATCGACCATCCGCCATTGAGAGCAAGTCACTGGAAGAATCAACGAGGATGCAAATAAGCATCTTCAGAGATTTCTTACTACCACCACGCCGTTGAAAATCGAGGGTCATTCCGAGGAGGCAAAGAGACTTGTTATGTTCCCTTTTACACTCACTGATGATGCGGAAGAGTGGTTCTACTCACTCCAACCGAGTATCACAACATGGCAAGAGATGGAAACAAAGATTCCTCAACGAGTATTTCCCCGCTTCGTGTTCATCCGTAAAGATAATATATTGTTAATTTCAAACAAAAAGAAGGGGAATCACTGGGATGCATACAAGAGGTTCAAAGATGTCTAATCACTCGTCTACTCACAACATGGATGCAACCGAAAGCAGATGCAAAACTCGTGAATGGCTTACGATTAAAGACAAAACAATGATAGATACCGCACGGTGGATCTACAAATTTCTCAATGCCATCGTATCGGAAGAATTATAGAGGCTATCGCCGCCAACGAGCATCTCGAGTTGTATGATCGCATCATGAACCAACCGGATGGCAAGATAGATTTGAAACCGACAGCAGGTGTGAAAATGGAGGATCAAATCATCAAGGTAGAGAGAAGATTGAAAAGATGAATATCGAACTCGATAAGTGCAAAGGTGGAACCAGCCTGCCGTCCTTCAGAAATATGTAGGACCGCACTTTGCTATGCAATCGTAGCAACTCAAGAGCAGTTGAGCGATTCAAATGCTAAGGCGTAACAACCGTATGCTAACTCATATAATCCGGAAGAATCACCCAAATTTCTCTTGAAGGACCAACAGGAAACGCTCAAAACCGTCCAGGCAAGAAACAGATCAGCCCCCACAAGACTAACCTCAACAACAACAATACCGTCCGCAACAAATAACCTTATCAATGCCTCAACAAAGAATATCAACCATGGTCCAAGAAAGGCGATTGGGAAATTGCTATCGAGAAGATGGTCAAACAGCTTTCAATTCCAAGAAGAGACAAGAAGTAATTTCGTGAATACCGAGCCTCAATAAAGAATCTTGAAGTGCAAATGAGTCAAATCGCCCAACATCTTGCAATTCCTCAACACCGAGCGCCTCCCAAGCGAATCGGTTTAATCCAAAGGACAATCATAAAGTCAATGTCTTTACCACCGGAGAGGGAAACCAAGTGAAGATGTGGAAAGACATCGGTAAGTGAAGATCAACCGGAAGTGGAGTCGACATAAAAGAGAATGAGAGAGTTGAGGAAGAATTGGCAATACCAGCCACCAGTATTAAAGAAAAAGTGGAAGAACCGAAACCAAAGATCAAACCCTTACCCCCAAAGAAATAAGAAAAAGGGGCAAGAAGAGAAGAATTTTGAGAAGTTTCTCGAGTTGTTCAAAAGTCGAGCCGAATATTCTGTTATTTGAGGCACTTGAGCAGATGCCTACATATGCTAAATTCATGAAGGACATCATGCTAAGAAGCGAACCATCATGATGAGCCTATTATTCTAACCAAACTTGTAGTGCTATTTTGTGGCCTTAAGATTCCGGTGAAAAGAAAGACAGAGGAGCAGCTACTATACCTTGCACTATTGGTGATAGATCTTTCAAGAGAGCGTTAATCGATCCGGTGCTAGTATCGCCTCATGCCTTCCATCTACAAAAGTTAGGTATTGGTGCTGTCCAAGACACTCGGATGACTCTCCAATTATGGATCATTCTAAGCTTGCCTTATGGAGTTGTCCAAGACGTTTGTGAAAGTGGATAAGTTTGTGTTTCCGTGGATTTCGTGATCCTTGAAATGCCGAAGATGAAGAGATGCCATTAATTTTGGTTACCATTCTTGGAAACCGGAGAGTTATGATCGATATGGAAGGGGTACACTTACTTAAGGTTTATGATGAGGAGTCGAAATAGATGTTCGTAATACCACGAGGCATAAAGAGGATTTTGGCACAAGTAGCAACATTCAAGTGTTTGAGTGGGAGAAAGGGATCACATGGCTAGTGTATCCGAATTGCCTCTCGAAAGAGTTTTCGAGTATGTCAATTTTGAGGAAAATGCGTTGTTATGGTAGGAAAAGGAAGTGGTGGAAATGTTGAATATTCAACCTGCTCTAAAAAGATCCTGGACACATAGGTGGAAAGACCAAGGCAACCTCGTAGAGTTGAACGTAATGAAGACAAGCCAAAAGTTCAGAGTTGAAACAATTCCTGAGAATCAAATACGCTTTTCTTGACATCGATGAAAATGTCCCGCTATCATTAGCTCTAATTTGCAAAGTGCAGAAGACAAGTTAATTGAAGTTCTTAAAATTTCAGAGGTGCTATTGGTTGGAAAATCAAGACCTCAAAGGTATAAGTCCTACGGTTTGCATGCATAAAATTTCATGGAAGAAGATCACAAACCAGTGGTAAAATTCTGCAGGAGATTGAACCCTGCTATGAAGGAGGTGGTGAGAAAAGAAGTTGTAAAGTCGTTAGATGCGTGGACTTATTTACCCTATCTCGACAAGACATGGTGAGTCCTGCTCATGTGGTGCCCAAGAAAGGAGGCACCACCAGAATTGTGAATGAAAAGAATGAGTTGATCCAACTAGAACACCATCAAGGCAGATGACTAACGGAGACTAAATTTAGCCAATGAAAAGATCATTTTCCACGCCATTCATTGACCAGATGTTAGAAAGGTTAGGGGCATGACTACTATTGTTTTCTGATGGATACCC
The DNA here is from genome assembly GCA_021764765.1 of Vicia sativa. NCBI lineage: Eukaryota > Viridiplantae > Streptophyta > Magnoliopsida > Fabales > Fabaceae > Vicia > Vicia sativa. The sequence continues at coordinate 184,848,720 of CM038794.1, forward strand.
GGTACAACTAAATTGCGGTGCAATTCAGAGGATCAAGAGAAGACGGCTTTCACTTGCCCTTCTGGTGTCTCTTTGCTTATCGAAGGATGCCATTCGGTCGGCAACGCCCAAGAACATTTCAACGATGCATGACTTATTTTTGCCGATATGCTTGAGAAGCATATGGAAGTCTTCATGGACGATTTCTCCGCTTTTGGATCCTCATTTGATAACCGCTCTAGCTAACCTTTCACTTGTTTTGCAGATGTCAAGAAAGCAACTGATCCTAAACTGAAAAGTGCCATTTATGGTAGAAGGCATTGTTCTTGGTCACAAGATTTCTCACAAGGGATCAAGTCCATCAAGCTAAAGTGGAGGTTATCTCAAAATTACCACCCCCCGTGAATGAGAAAGGTGTTCGGAGTTTCAGGCCACGCGGTTCTACCGTAGGTTCATCGAGATTTTTCAAAATAGCCGCCATTGACGACCTTGTTAGTTAAAGATCAGCCTTTGTATTTAACAAAGAGTGCCGATGCTTTGAGACACTAAAATAAACCGGTGTCGGCACCATTGTGATAGCGCATCTCTTTCCTTGAGATCATGGCGCGATACGATAGGGTGTTCTTGGACAATGGAAAGAAAGGCGCTTCATGTTATTTATTATGCTAGTCACGTGTTGAACCCTGCAACATGATGAATTATGCACACCGAGAAGGAGTTGTTATGTTGTTTATGCCTTGATAAATTCGTGCAATATCTATGGGTTCCAGCAATTGTACACCGACCATGCCGCTTTGAAATATCTTTTGCTAAGGTGAATCGCCGAGACTCCGAGGTGGATTTTACCTCCAAGAGTTCGGTAGAAATTCGTGACAAGAAAGGGTGTGAGAACAACCGTAGTCGATCATTCTCTCGAATGTCACCTATCGAGGAGACCAAGATCGAAGGCCCAATAAAGGATGAGTTTGTCAATGAACACATCCTAGCGTTGTTGGAGTGCCTTGGTTTATGGATTATGCAAACTACCTTTGTGTATAATTCCGTATGATTTTGATTCTAACCGTAAGAAAAGTTTGTTCATGATTGGTGTTTTATCTATGGACGCACTTACCGTATAAGAGAGGAGTGACGGATTGATACGACGTATGTGTGCCTGAGGAAGAACAAAGAGATGTGTTGAGAGTATGTCATGATTCAATACGGTGGACATTTTAGCGGTGACCGTGACCGCATCTAAAGTTTTGCACCGTGGATTGACCGGCCGACATTGTTCAAGGATGCCTGTGAGATGGTGAAGGAGGTGATAAGTGTCAGCCGGACTGGGAACATATCAAAGAGAAATCAAATGCCCTGTAATTTCATGCTAGAGGTCGAGTTATTCATGTTTGGGATTGACTTCATGGGTCCATTTCCACCGCCATTCGGGAAGAACTACATCCTAGTTGCTGGATTATGTATCGAAATGGTGGAAGCGGTAGCCTTACCAACCAATGATGCTAAGGTAGTAGTCAAGTTCTTGCGAGAACATCTTTCCGTGTTCTGAGTATCATGAAGCATTGATAAGTGATGAAGGAACTCACTCCTAAATCACCTCATGGAGAAACCTTTCGAAAGTACAATGTGAAGCAATCGAGTAGCCACTCCCTACCATCCTCAAACGAGTGGTCAAGTAGAAGTGTCTAATAGATGCCAAGCGATTCGAGAAGACGGTGAGTTCGTCGCAAAGATTGGGCGACAAAGTTAGATGATGCATTATGGCTTACCGAACTGCTTTCAAAACACCCATCGGAATGTCACCGCACTAACTCGCCTATGGCAAAGCCTCGTATCCGCCTTTAGAGCTGGAACACAAGGCTTTTTGGGCAACCAAATTCTTGAACATGGATGTATCTCTAGCAGGAAATTCTAGGATTCTGCAACTGCATGAATTAGAAGAGTTTCGAATTATGCGTATGAGAATGCAAAGGTTTACAAGGAATGTACCAAGAAGTGGCACGTTAGAGAATCCAGAAAAGAGTTTTGGAAGGACACCGGTCCTTCTGCATAATTCCCGCAAGCTATTCCCGTGAAAATTATGTCCAAATGGTCCGGACCTTTGTGGTTCATAAGGTGTTTCCGTACGAGCGGTCGAGATTAAGAATCAAGCCAATGGAGACATTTTCAAAGTTAATGGGCGAGGCTTAAGCCTTATTTTCAAGGTCAAAAGATCGACAGATTGAGGTCATTCGCCTTACTCAAGAGGACAACGGACCGCCGAGCTACGCGACGACAACGCAGGCCTGTGGGAGGCAAACCACCATTTTATTTAATTTTTGTTTGTTCATTTTGTAGGTCTTAGTTGATGTGTCTCACTAATCAAGCCGAAGGAGAGGTGTCGAATAAACGGTTTGAAAGAAAATGCATGATTTGGTGAGTTTCCAGAGCTCGACATCGCTAATGGTTGCATGACACGCCCGTGTCAAGAAATGGGTTTACATGGTAATTTCGTAGTATAGGGATACAACACGGTGCCTGTTGGCAACACGCCCGTGTTGTGGCTACCAAGAGCATGGCTTTGGAAATTAAATTGCGGGTAGTCAGGATGCAACACGGTGCTCGGTCAGGCAACACCGCCCGTGTCGGTTGTCTAAGCTTTGTTTTAATTATTTTTCACGAAACTAATAGGGTTCGACACGGTGCCCGTGTCGCAACACGGCCCGGTCGCCAGCGAACTTTGCATTTTTTGACTTGGACCCACGAATTTTTATCCCTTACCCACTTTTAACTCTATTATTTACCACATATTATTTTATTATTCTCATTAACTCTTCTTCTTCTACCTCTCTCTCACTTCCAAGCCCTAGCTCCATTGTTACTCTTCCTTAAGCCTCACTTTTCGCATTACCCACTCACCAAACTCCTCATCCCCTCGTTGAGAAAGTTGATCATCTCATTCCATTGTTATTCCTACCACCGCTTTGTCTAATCTCTCCGTCAATTTTGTTGATTTGTGTTATTACGTGTTCCTCACCATGCCTCCACGCAGAGATCGGAAAGGTCGTCGTGAATCCTCCCGCCTAAGAAGCGAGCTCATCGCATGGCTAATGCTCATGGTATTCTATTTGAGGATCCAACCATCAACGCAAGTATGTACGATTGGTGAAACGAAGTTGATTCCGCCGTGTACATTTGTAATGACACTTTAGATAACTTAGGGCTACGAATGGAGGTACATAGGATGTTTCATACTTTAGGCATGCTTGAATTTATAGCATCTACCGGTATTGAGCGCATAACCTTCGAATTTTTGAGTTCTTTGATTTTCATCCGCCATAGGTGGACAGTTCTTTAAGGAGTATTTTTGCAACCTCAAGTTTCGCTTTGTTTGATAATGACCATTCTCTATCGGTCGCGAATTGGGACGCTGCTCTAAGCTCCCGAGCTTTGCCCCTGGGCACCTCCCACCACTTGTTGCAAGCGACTTTTGAAAGCAATTGCTGTGGAGCTCGAATGTCGCTATGGGGCCAAGGTCATGCATTCACAACCCTTGTTTCCGATATGCCCAAAGCGGCTGGCCTACACCCTTTCTCGGTGGGATAGACCGGTGGCTACACAAAGAGAGCTATACTTGCTCTATGGCATGGCTAATAATAATCAATATCGCCGCTTTTGCAACATCACCAAGCGGTAGCCAATGCCGCCATCGGTGACATTTCTCGCTGAGGATGATCACCCGTATAATGACTACCTCGCCACGGTCCACAACTATGGAAGAACCACATGGGGAGGTAAGACTAAGATTGACTTAGCTACACTCACCACCCAAGGTATGATCAAAGTTTTAATGATTATTATTCCCTCGTTACCTGTGAATCACCATTTGTTAGCTTTACCGGCCCCGATTTTATTTCTATTGACAAACAAGCTTAACCGTTGTAATGCAAAGTCCTATGCAAGACGACGGAGAAAATTTTGATGCTTGTGCAGTTCGAAGGTGAAGCGGATAATCAACCGGTGAGGACCCTATCCCAAAGAGACTGCAATCAATCGTAACTCGTCGACCGTTCGTGGAGCATGACCAAAACGAATGGGACCGGATGCACGATCAAGTGTGCTATATCCAGTGAGCAGCAAGGCAAGGCGATGAGCAAAAAGAGACAGGGAGGACAGCCCGCCAAGGGCAGCTCATTGGGGAAATGTAAGAGTGGATGCAATGATGCGTTGCACGCCAACAGCCACCCCTGATCTCAGTGAGTCCTCCTCAAGGCTGCTCTCCAACCGTGAGGACACCGCTGAGTTCAGGTGGGGGGTATTTATTTGTTTATTTATGTGTTTTGCTTTGTTATTCTAGTTGTCTTTTGTTTTTTTCCTCCGTCGCTTTTCTTTTTGAGCCAGTAGTAGTTTTAAGTTGCTTGTTTGGAAATATGTTGAAACCTAGAAAACACCCCGACTTGAACGAAAAAAAATTACTCATGTGTATTTTATTTGGTTTTTGCGAGGAAGTGGAGGAGAAAGGTTGAGTGAGAAAAGAAACCGGTTGGGGAAATTAGAAAATCTTGATGTTGAGGTATAACACGAACACACCGAGTCTTCCGAGTAAGGAACGAGTCTAACGTGTAGATTTGTGCCATGGTGCTTTGATCCGAGAAGTATGCCCAATAGTTTCTACCGATGTGCTTAATCTATACTAAGTGTGTGCAAGGTTGATCGAGAAAACTGTTGAATAAAAAAAAGCACCGAAAAATGAATAAAGACAATTAGACAATCGATCCTTCTAAGTTGGGTAACCTCACCTGTTATTCAGCCCTAACGGTTGTAGATTTAAAGGTCGTCCCTAAAGGGACAAGGAAAAAGGGGTGTACAGAAAGACATTTGATCAATCTTGTGCATACAACGAAAAATCATAAAAGCCTTAAAAATGATTGTCCGAATGAAAAGGGTAGAAAATCGAAAAATAAGACCTAAGCCCAAAGCATAGTTGTAGAGGTTGCCACAAAGGAGATTGAGGTCCGTGTGCAATCGCGGTTTAGTGTTCGTGGCGATACCTTGATTGAGAGAGAAGTACCAAAAGTATTCATCCGGTGATTTAGAACGAAAACTCACGCACAGTATCATCGCTTCATCCGCAAGTTCTAACATCAATATTAATGTGCGCGTGTTTATTGCTTCGAGGTCAAGCAAAAGTTCAAGTTCGGGGAGTTTGATCGCTGATCTTTGTCGTACTTTCCAAGGTGTTTTAGTGTCGTTTATGTTTTCATGAGTTTTCTTTTAGTATTTTAATTATGTTTCATCGCATTCTCCGATTAGGATAAGCAAGTCATGTGTCCATGTTTTTATCATTTTACCAGGGCGTAATTGGTTGTTGTTTCAAGGTGTTTAGTTTCTATCTAGTTGGCTATCCGATACCAATGCGAAAATGATCCAAATACGTAAGAGACGCACGAAAACGAAGATTTCGTAGTGTGACACGGGTGTTCGTGTCGCAACACGCCCGTGTCGTGGCACCCGTAGAAGATGAAAATGGATAAACCAAGAACACAACACGGCCAATTGCATTGTACAACACGGACCGTGTCGTGTCCTCCTCAAGGTGTGGACTTGATTTTACGCAACAACCTGACACGGTCACCCGTGTCACGAACACGCCCGTGTCGTAGGCATCCGTGAGTATAAAATTTCTATTTTTCGACATGTCGACCGGACAAGTTCGAGGGCTTGACATTTCTTTTAATATTTGAGAATAATTTATTAGGAACTAGGGTTAGAGGAGAAGGGACTTTTGATTGGGAGAATTAACATATCGAGAGCTTAGAGTGTGATTCAAGGAGAAGAAGGATCGATCAAGAGCGGAAGCAATCGACGATCCAACCTCTCCAAATCCTATTGTAATGACTTTCTTCTTGATTCGCTTTTCATTAGTAGTATGAACATGAGTAGCTAACCTCCCAATGTCGTGGAGGTGTCCCCGATTTGCTTGTAATGACTAATTGATGTTTCGTAATATGAGTTTTATGTTTAAACCTTATTCTTTATTGTGTGCAACATTTTAATGCTTAATCTTGGAAGAAATGATTATTGATCGTAATTAGGTTGGCCGACCAGCAATCCTAACTCGTTGCATCACTTTTATCATAGGTGATATTCCTAAGGAATTAGAATACCCTCCTAATTGCTTTTATGTCGAACTAATGCTTGATATTCTCTTGGCATCCGAGGAATTAGGGAAAAGAGAGAATACCAAAGGTTTTTCTTGAAAGGAATTCATGAAAAATAACTTTAGGTATAGGAAAGAAAGTTGAAACATAGCTTTTCAAAATAACGAAACACATTGGTCATTGTATCGCGATTCATACACCGCCGCATTATTCTATCATATATATAATCTTCTCACAAACTTAGTTTTCGGATTATCGTAGTTCAAACAAACAATCAACCATTGCTTTTGTTCAATTGATATTCATTCGAACAAACTTAATTCATTGCAGTCCTCAAGAGATCGACTTTGGGGTTTTTCCCATTATTACTACATCGATAAATAGTACACTTGCTATTTTACCCGATCAATGGCTCTCACCATTCTGATATTGTATGGTATCACAAGTTTATCATGATGTAGATAATCGACAATTGTGTAGCTTTCCAATGCCTCTTCTTGGTACAAAGGGATGCATTAGCTACAATCTTGTTCATGCACAACTTGGTTATTCAATGAGGGATAAACCAAAGAGTATTCATGTGAGTGGCTTTTTCTTAAAGAGGGTGAAGACCACAATGCAGCTAGGAAGGATATAGAGAAAGTCCAAGGCCATATTCATAGGAAAGGAAAAGAGAACCTAGGGCGTGAAGAGTTGTTTCTTTGGAGCCTTATCTTCTTTGGGTTCAAGCAAGAGCTATTGAGTTGAAGATGTCGATTCTCGAGAGGAGCCTCTTGCTGATTTGTTCTTGCTACTACTCGTGGTCTCGGATTATGTAGAGGATCTTAGTTTTCGGGTAGATGCAAAAGAAAAGGAAGCTTGGAAGAACAAATACCATGCCTGAAGATGTCTCATGCACTAGAGTTGAAAGAAAAGGATGATTTGATTGAGATTTCGAGAGTCATGATGTAGAGATGATGGAGCGACAAGAGGATTTCCATGTTCACCCAGTCTTAGTACTTGTTCATTCTCACTTCCGAGTCCGGTGCTTGGAAAGGTTATGTTGCACATGTTGGAGAACGAACAACTCAAGGAAGAGATTAGGAAGATCAAGAGGAAGAGGTCATCTGATGAAGGGTCTATTGCAGACTTGGTTCCTTAGGATGTCTAGTTTCTATTTTATGTTCTATTGTACTTGGGTTCATTGAAACTTGTATTGAAGAGTTGTAATCCTTAAAATATTTTATTAATGATATGAGTTTTATTCATTATTTCAAATGTGTTATACTTTGATCTTTGAAAATTAAATTGTCTATATTAAGTTCCTTGAATAATGAATAAAAATAAAAAGGAATAATAAACAAATCATAAGCAGTGTGCAAATAGTCTATCATTATTAAGTGTGAAAATAGTTTTTTTAACTTAATAGTGGGATTTGGAAATTATCGTAAAGTAGTGCATAAGTCTATCATTTGCTTTGTTGTCCAACAAGAACCTTTGTGCTTATTGAAGTACATGTATACCAAACATGTGGCCCCTAACTCCACTTGTGAATGGCCTCAATTCAATGAAATACATGGAAGCCACATCCTCTCAGTTTCACTTTTGTCCACAAATATGGATGTCAAATAGAGTAGGAAGAAGCACCTTAGTGCACACTCTTTGTGGTAAACAACCCAAAGATCATTGGTATCTGGGTGTTTGATATCTCTAAGTTGTTTTTATACAACTTGACAACCAAGAAAACTTTGCATGTGCACCCCGGTCTTGGTACACCGCTCATGGCTTCCTCAAGGTCAACTACCAAATAAATCACCGCTTTGAAATGCCTCAGCCGTGGTGATCTTAGAATAATCAAAAACCCTCCTATGATGGGAAGGTGTCAAAGGAAAACGACATCCTCTAATGTAATAGTCACCCTCCAATGGGGAAGTGGAAAGATGATGTCTCGATATGCCATCTCTCAAGAAATACACTTGTATGTCATGGTTAATGATGTTGTACCAAGCATAAAGACCTGCAAGACTAGAGGTTCAGAGTATTTTGAACCACTCATCCCAAGGATGATAAATATGGTGAATCTTTCTAGCATGGTTCAAGATTTTAGATACTCGCTCATGTTAAAAAGAAAATATAATAGTCTTTTCAAGTAAAATTTGGTTAAAATATAAAAATATAATTGTTAAGAAATATAACTTTTGTTCCATATATGTGAGGCCATATCTCCAATGCATATCATTAATGAAGTATTTGTGGGCCATCTGGAAAAGGTCTACAAGTGGGCATCCTCGTGAATGGGCCTCAGGCAACTAGGTATCCTCTTTATAATATGTCCGACTATTGGATGTTGACCCATGTGATAGTCGACTCCTAGATGTCTATGCTTACCTATCATGAGTGATAAGGATAACTATAGTATGCTCATGCTGGTGAGCCCTCTCGGGGCAAGCGGACGCAGTTAGGGTGGGGCGCACGAGTCTCATCATTTCTTTGTTTTCAACCATTATCCTTGAAAAAAACATAAGAAAAGATATTAGTGCATCGAAAGGTATGAGTTCGAGATGTATCTTCAAACACTACAATAACACACTTCGAGATACATCTCCGACAAAAGCTTTGATTTAGTATTTCTATGGCGTAAACATTTTGCCAATGGCCCCAGCCATCCACAAGTCATCCAAATCACCCAAATCATAGAAATATATCCTACACATTATCTATTTCAAATGCTAATGTCATATAATGCATTGAAACTAAACTATTTGAGCTAATAGATTAATTAAAAGTCAAAATAAACTAAATGAGAAATGTACTAAAAAATGTACTGATTAGGGTGTAAAGTGTTGAATGTAGTAGTTAGAGGGAGTTGGGAATAGCAAGATACAAGCTAATGATTTACATGGTATTTTGACTTAGGTATAAATTGTATTTTTGGGCTTCAGATTTGGGAGCAAGCAAGATCATTATAAATAGAGGGAGTCACTCCTATTTTTGTCATCACTCATAAGTTGTATTCATAGAATTTGGTAGTTGCAAAGTGAATAAGAATTTTCCATATTTTGTGGACAAAGAGAAACTCTGCAAAAAAAAACATTATCTTCTTCCATATTTTGTCAAACCCTAATTATTTCTTTCATTTTTATTGTATATTGAAAATAATCTTGTTCATCAAAATTGACAAAAATTCTCCATAGGTCTTGGTGGATTTATAACATGAGGTATCAAGAGCTCTGGTTGAGGGATTCAATGGAAGAAAATCATGATGGCAATGAATCATCCAAATAGGCGTTTCATCAAGTCTTCCAATTCTGAAAGTTAATAATTATGAGAATCGGAGCAAGCAGATGAAGGTTGTGTTATGTCAAAACAGGAAAAATTGAGATTAAGCTATTGATTAACTTAACTCGAAAAAACAAGACTTGACACCGAACTTTATTATTTCTAAAGGAAAGGGGAAATATCGATAAAAACCAACGCGAAAATAAAACAAAAGAGAGATCTAGATACTAGGATTGGTTATGCAAGGGGAAGGAAGGTATTAGAATCCCTGACATCTATGGTACTCCATAGAAACTCCTGGAAAATATGTGTTATGATAAAACCGAGTTGTTTGCAAAAATATTGGGGTGATTAGAAAAGAGGTATTTTATTATTTTTCTCACAGACACATCTCAACATTCAAGTGGAAAGTGTATAGTTTCACAATATATTATAGAAGTATAGTGGTTTACATCACTACTAGAGTAGACTAATATCCATTTTTTAAAAAAGGTTTAAAAGAAAAGTGCACAAAGCCACAAAAAGACATTTGATGGAGGTTTGCCATTTTTTGATGTTTTGAAAAGAGTTTGAATATGCTTAAGTATTTTAGCATTTATTAATATAAAAAATTTGGGTCATTTGACAATGTCAAGAAGCATAAAATAAAATTACATGAAATAAAAATGTCTCATTGTAAGGTACCCAAGAGAAAGCTTTTGTGTGTAAGTGTATTAACCACAAGATGGATCAAGCATTTAACATTGATCAAAATGCGCATTCCTTTCCTTTTGGATTAAGCCACAAGATAAGAAAATCACATGAGAAAGCACATAAGCAGATGAATCATCAAGAGAAAATAATGGAAGCATATGAACACCAAAATGTCCAGATAAATGTCAAGATCACAGAATCATAAAGAGAGTTCCAGGTCTTCAAGTGAATATCAAAGTTTCTCAGGATAAGGCCAAGTCTTAAATTAAAGTTCAAAGGTATATATGAATCAAAAAGTCTCAGATACAACTACTCAAGCAAGAAAGCACTAAGTCCTAAGGTCCAAAGTCCAAAATACTCCACAAGCAAGGGATATCAACACAAAGTTTACAAGATCAGATGAAAGTTTTTTAGGATTTTATCTATTTATAATGTTTTTGTTCTTTTTTGAAGTAATAAAGAAAGAGAAGCAAAAATATAAAAGGCATAAAGTTAAAGGAAAAAAATGAAAATGGCAAGAATATAAATGACATAAATGTAAATGGAAATAAAAGTAAGACTTAGATGTTAGCACAATCAATATATCAATGTTAGTGTTAATGAGGGATCAATCGAGTCAGGTCAATTTAGTGATATATTAAGCAATCATAAGTAGATTTATATAAAAGTCACACCTATGTGAGACCAGTCAATAGCAATTTATGTGTCATACATGTTAGATGAATGATATTAAATCTTCCTCCTAAAACAATGTATCACAAATGATCAAAACAAAAGCAAAAAGAAAAGATGGAGAAGGAGAGATGATCAAACACTTTTGAAACATAACAAGAGATTATCTATCACCAATTTTAATCACTCAAATTCATAACAAAATATGATAAACTTATCATTAATCCAAAGTACTAAATATGATCAAATGATAATTCAAATGATAAGTTTGAAATGAGGAAAGTTCATGCAACCAAAATATCATTCAAGAACCAATTGAACTTGATAAAGCATCATTCAACCAAATTATGATCCAACTTAACACAAGTCAAAACAGCAATGGATTAAAAGATGATTAAAATTATTTTAAATTGATTTAAAATGGAAATTAAGTGGAAAATTTCAAAGAGGGTCAAAACATCAAATAAATTTTCAAGAAAATTTGAAAAGTCATAAATATTACAAATAATTAGATCTCAAAATTTGGAGAGAAAAAATATTTCAAAATGTATGAAAACTAATTGTTAAATAAAATTAAAAATCAAAATAGCAAAAAATGCTAAAATGATTTTAAAATTCGGAAAAAAGAGTATGTGGAAAAATATTTTTAGTGGTTTATGAAAATTGGAGTAAAAAGTTCAAATGTACTATTTAAAATAAATCAAAAATAATAATTTAATTTAATTTAAACAAAAATAATTTAAAAGCCAACGGCTGAGCCAGGCACGCTCTTATGCTAGAATTTGAATTTTCTTACTAGAGCGTGTTTCCTTCTTCATCATTTAACCTTGAAAGATTTTTAGAGATTCATGAACTCTGAATTTTAAGCACAAACAACACACGTTTAAGTTTCTACTCATGTCATTATTCATGTCTCTCTACATTAGAGTCATTGACTGACTCTGGGCAAAGAGAATTTGCTTAAAAATACGAAGAAACCCAATTCTTCAAAGTAAAATTAAATGACAAATACAAACAATAAATTCTAGTTAATTGAGGGTTTTCAATCAGTGAATCAAGACGAAGAGTGTGGGAACTTGTTTGTTCAAAAATTTAACTTCTAACAACCTTTTCAGTTGAAGCTTCAGATGTCAACAATAGTGGAATCGATTTGAAGGTTGCAGGAGGTCTCAAGCTTCAATGATGCTTCAATTAGCTTCATATCAGTGATCCTGGGAAGAAAGTTGAAGTTAAGACAAGTTTAAATTGGAAAGAGGATTTTTGTTTTTTGGAACTTTCGTGAGTTAAAATCGCAAAGGTTCGGTGGATCTTATGATACGGTGAACTGACTTTGAGATTTTTGTATCGCAAATGTGCGGATAGCAAGAGTCTCCACCGACTTTTCTTTTATCCAATTAAGGGAAGGTAAAAAGTACAAAAAAAGACCTTCGTTAGATTCTCGAAGGGAGAAGGTTATGAAAAGGAAGGTATTAGCACCCTTTCCATCCGTAGTTTTCTATGGGCTCTTAGTTGCTCTTAGATCACTTTAAAATTGTGCTTTCCGTGTGTTTGACAAAAATGTTTTAAAAAAAGGCATTTCGCTTTGACTTTATAATGATTCACGTAGGAATGTATACAAAGTGTTCGGAAATGTTTCGTTTTTGAAAAGAGTTTGAACTTTGATAAAAGTGTGAGGTGTGAAAAGTATTTTGATAGAGCAAGCAACTAAAAGTCTTATTACCTACTCAGAATGGTCGTTTTTGTATTATTTTACGTTCCTTTAGAATAGCGCTATCCATACCATTAGTTGGTAGGTAACCCTATTCGTTGGATGTAGAGGGACATTCGAAGGGACATCGGATGGTCATAGAAGGCAACTTGTAGGAGTATCCTAGCACATTCGAAGGGACTATCATCATTTTTCGTAGGCAACAATCGAGGGTCAAGATCATGTATTCGTAGGCGACATCGTGGGTCTATGATCTTTGTATCGAGGGGACTATGATGATTTATTTTGAAGGCAACGGTGCTAGAATATCTCACGCTCGAGGACTTGACCATTTGTATTCAGAAGGCAACGAGAGAATTACCCTAAGGGGTGCATGTGTGAAAAGAGAGTGTTGATTTCAGGTATTTTATCTTGGAATTATGAGTGATCAATGTCCAATTTTATCTTGCCATACACGCCTAATTACTAGCAGTTTATAGGGTGCAGAAAGTAAATGGCGGAAATGTAAAGTGAAAGTAAATGTCCCACGCTATTACATGGCTTTGGGCGTTACATAATAAGAGCGGAAAATAAAAGCCCTAATTAAACTATTACATCCCATAGGCAATTACATAATTGAAAAGAAAAGCAAGAAAAATCGTCTAAAACGGTAAACCGTGAATGATAGAAAATCTAAATACGAGAAAATTGCAATAAGAAGAAAATGTTAGTAGAAATAAATATTTTGAATGGAGAAAAGGTTTTATGTTAGTAGTGACATTAATATGATAAGATAAATTTTTAGTAATTTTTGGGATTGATTTGATAATTTAAGAACAATTAAAAGTCATTTAAACAATTAATTAGTAATTAAATTAAATATGCATGCAAAAATAATAATTTTAATTTAAAAAATTAAATAAGTATTTTTCTGATGATTATGCAAAAAATAAATATTTTTGGAGTTTTTTAGATGCATGATAAAAATATTTGAAGATAAATTAAAATAACATAAAAATATTAAAGAAAATAAGAAAATATGAGTTAGTTTCAAAAGAGTAAAAATAACATGGTCTTGCCAGGGATCGAACTGGTGACCATTGAGAGAATCTCCACGCTGCTTGCCTTTACCACTCAGCCAAAGTGCTTTTTGTGTTTGGAAATTGCAAAGCGTTGTTTTTAAACAAATACGTGTCATGAGTTTGGAAATTCAACGCACAGTCAGCCGCGGACCCCAGTAACTTACGAATGGACGAATCAGAGGATGCAGACTTGCCACGTGAGCCAAGCCGGAGTCAACACGTTCAACGACGCCGGAGCCCTAGCTCCGGTCGTCTTCTCCGGTGATCACAAACATCAAACCTAAAAAATACGCACAATAAAAAGGCAAGAGGTACCCTACCCCCCTAAATCGAGGGCTGCGAGTTCAATGGTGGTGTTAGGTTCGATTGAAAACGCCTGTAGCTACCAGTTCGAAGCTCATCAGTTTTAAAACCCTAAACATGACAAATCGATTTTCTGACGTTCAAGCTATGAAACGATGGCCCAGATCTTTCATATGGAACCTCATGAACACATTAGAGTGATTAGTTTCGATTAAAATACACTGATAATAAAAATGAAAATTCAAGAAAAATATGAATATGTATGAATGTGTATGGCTCGATTCAAGCAGCCTTGGCCATGACTTTTGATGTATACTTACTCAAACTTACCCTAGGAACATAATGGAGTGATTGAGAGAGGCTGAAAGTGGCTGCAAATTGAAATTCGAATTTCACAACTTTGTGAAAATTTTGAGCAAAATAAGGGTTGTTCTAGGGCTAGGGTTTCCTTTGTTCTTGGCAATGAGTTGGGTATTTATAGAGTGAAGAGTGAGCAAAAAGAATGAAAAAAGATCTCCTCTTGAATGCAAAAATAATTTCCTTTCAAATAAACTCAAATCTTTGAAAATTTGATTTTCTATTCCATATGCAAGCTAGCACGAATTTGGAAAGTCTTGTGGGATATCTTGGACCTCAAGTTTGATAAAAATCCAATCCATTTGAAAATATATCTTGTTTTCATATTTTATTAAATTTAAACTTGAATTTAATGCTTTTAAATTCAAAAATAAATCAATAAAATAGAATGTGGTCGTGGCAAGGCATCAATAGGTCACAAATAATATTATGAACAAGTTTGGATCATAAAATTATAGGCCCATTTGGAAAAAATTGGATTTTGACAAATATCTCTCTTTGTGCAATTGTCCAAAAATGCCCAACTTGTACAAGGTGTATTTTGCTCAATTTTCCATATTTTTGAATGTTCTTGGACTTTTTAGAAAGCTCTAAGTGTCCTCTAACCAACCTATTTTGTTTCATCTCAATTGAGTTTCCATGCTCAATAAATCTTCAAAACAAAAAAGTTGACTTTTTGTTGACTTTGAAAAGGACTTGTAATGTTTTTGAACCCTACCTTCCAAATGAAGCATTTTTTGAACATTCTTGTGAGACATGAAGCTGTAGAGAATTGAATTTCCTTCAAAGTGAGAGGTGGTGGAAAAATTTCTGAGAAAGTATGAAGAAGTTATGCTCAGTCAAAGTTTAGTTGACTTTTTACTGAAAAACCCTAATTTGGAAAGTTTGACTTTTGAGCAAATCTTGAGTTTTCTTGATGAATCATGATCAACCCTTGATCAAATGATGAATGTGACTTCAAAATGAGGATGTTGACCAAAAATCAGGAAGTTTGACTGTATGTTGACCACAGTTGACTTTTTGTCCAATACAACTGATTTTCAACCATCTGAGCAATTGTCTGAGGAAATTTGATTTGTAAGGCTTGAAACTTGACATGCAGAATCTTTGAAGGATATGAGGAGGCATGATGACCATTGGAGATGTTGGAAGTCCATCTTGATCTGAGAATTGTCAAACCCTAGTTTGGGTTGATTGTCTAGGAGGGGTTTGTCGATCAACCTCGAGGAATCCTTGAGTATAGATGTATGAAATGTCTTGAGGAATAGGAGGAAAATTTTGGGGTAGGACATATCTCTAATCTTCCAATTGAATGCAAAATGACCTCTATTTATAGGAAATGAAATAAGGTCATGGTAATGTATGAAATCTGATCTAGAACATGTGAACCAAGTTGGAAATTTTCATTTTGCAATCATGTGAGAGTGGGGTGAATTGTGTGAGTTTGGCATGAAACCTGGTCGTTTTATAATTCAACCTACACATTTTGAAACAACAAACAAGTTTGCAAATGTTCTAGATGTCCCAAGTAAAGATTTGATGATTTTAGGTTTCAAGTCATTCATGAAAGGCAGAGTCCCTGGAACCATGTTTAAACTTAGGCCAAATGAGATTCTTTCGTGCGTTTTGAAATGTTCTTCGTGCTAAATGATCTCTTCATGATGAGGAATCAAATGAAAAATAATTAAATCAAAATAATGCTTGAGTTGAAAATTGCATGAATGACAAGTTCAGGTCATAACCTAATTTTTGGGTCAGGAGATAGGTCAAACCAGGGATTAGACAAAGTTTTGTGCATGCATGGGCATCTCGTCCAACTCCAAAATTGAGGTAATTAGAGGTAAAATTTATGTTTGACCCTTCAAAAAGTTTTATATAGGGGGTTCAAATATGATGTATGGATTGAAGTAGATTCTAAAAATGTTGAGAAATGAGATAGCCATGGTGTTTGGACAAAGTGACATGTCATAATTGATTTTAGGTCAACCAAACATGTACCAAATTGTGATTTTTGCTATTTTTTTGCATCCAAAGACCCAATGATGAACAATTGAGTACCAAGTGAAGAAATCTTGATAGTCCCATGAATAATCTGGATAATTGGTTGAGAATTGGATGGAGATGGCATGTAAACAAACCCATGAACCATACTTGAACCAACATTGAAATCATGCACCAAGTTTGAACTTCCCTTTATAAGATGATGTTGAATGAAGCTTGATATGAATATGACCTAAGATTATATGTCATGCCTTGAAGTAAAAGCTCTTGTGGACCACTTGTTGACCATAACTTTGACCTTGGGAACCAAACACCTAATTTAGAAACCAAGCTTTATCATTTGATGTCTTAAACAATAAAAAAATAACTTGAATCTCCAATAATCATTGACCATTGAATAAGATCTTAATATCCTTTTTGACCCATTAATTGCAAGTCCCTACCTTGTACAATAATAAAATAAAGCAACACATATTTTTTACATTTTGAATAAGGTTCGCAAAGTTAAAATATACACAATCATATATGCAAAAAGAAACACAAAGGTTGCTTGGTGATCTCACTCAAAGGTTAAACAAAATGGGTAAATGTTATGAAGATGTCATGCTTGTGATCTTTGGTTATATGCAAATAATATGATAGGTGGAAGCTTAGGGGTAAAAATTAGGGTATAATAATTTTATTGTCAAGGTCTTTGGAATCTTGTGAAAGATGGATTATAACCGCTCAAAGAAGATGTATCGTAAGGAAAGATACAAAGAATTGAAGAAGAAGAATTATAAAGTTATATTTATAATTCATCAATGTCCGAGTCTAGACAATTTCGAAAAGGTGAGTGATGTAGAATGTGCAGAAGAAGCTTGGGAAATTGTGAAAAAGTATGTTGGAAGTATAGAAAACTTCAAAGTTAGACCACCTGGTGGTAGCCATGGAAGAGTCAAGAATTTGTCATCATTGACAAAATAAGAGCTTCAATGGATGCTTGGATCTCATGAACAAATAATGGTTGAAATAGTTGCAAGCAAGTTGAAGAGTGGTGTCGTTTTGCAAGCGCAATCATTAAGAGAAAATAAAAGGCAAAGGAAAGTGGTTCGACAATAAAGGTAAAGGAGGCTACAACAATTCAACTAGTCGAGGAAACCATCGGAAGGAAATATGTCGAACCGTAGAAGACTACCATACCAAAGTAACCAAAGAGGTGGTGTTGTAGGTAAAGGAAGAGGTTATGGTCTAAACCACGACAAAAGTCACGTTGATTATTTCAATTGTTAGAGTAAGGTCACTACCTAGTTATTGTCCGAAAAACAAAAGAATCAAGAAAATGATGCAAAGTTTGCAAAACATGAAGAAGAAGAAGAAGAAGAAGAAGATGATGATTATGATGGTCAAAACTCGAGATGAAGAGAGATTCAAGGACCAATGTTACTTGACTCGGATGCTCATCACACATGTCCGAAGGAAATATTGGTTTGTCAACATAACACCCCAATGAAGAAAACGTGAAAATTGCAAATGATAATACTCTAGCAGTTGAAGGTATTGGTGATGTTTTAATTATAAGGAAAGATCGCAAGGTCGTAATTTCTAATGTGTTGTACATACTAAGTTTAAATCTATGGTCGAAGACAAAGTGGTCGAAAGCTCAATATTTTGAGAACGATGGTGGAGAAGAATACGTGTCGAAGACTTCGACATGTTATGTGAGAAAGAAGGAATTCTGCATGAGATGATGCCACCCTACACTCCAGAGTAGAATGGAACTGGAGAAAGAAAGAATCAAAACATTATGAATATGGTGAGAAGTATGTTGAAAGGCGAGCATTTACCTAAAAGAGTTTTGGGGTGAAGCTCTATCGACCGTAGCATATATCCTGAGAAGATCTCTGACAAAGAAGCTAAAAGGAATCACGCCAGAAGTATGTTGGTCTTGTGTCAAGTCTAGCTTGAGTCATCTGAAGGTGTTTGGATCTATTTCACATAGACATGTGCCTAGGGATGGCAATTTGGATCATCCCCAGTGGGTAGCGGATACGGGTATGGGTACTTATATACCAGAGGGCACAAGTACAGGTGCTAATATTGTTACCCAAACGGATATGGGCTCAGGTACGAAATTTTTTTACAACCATGAGTATGGGGATTGGTACTATAGTACCCTACCCATACCCTGCCTATTGTCATCCCTACATGTGGCATATAAGTTGAAAAGAAAATTTGATGATAAGTCGAGCCAGATGATCCTAATAGGATATCATTTGATTGGAGGTAGGAGTGACAATAGGTCAGACCGACTAACAGGGACCTACGGTCTATCCTACACAGGCCCAAGCCAGACCAGAATTTTTTTAAATAGAAATGGCCTAGGATTTTTTATAATCCTATTTAGTTAAAAGGCTAGTTCACAAGATATGAAAAAAGCCTTTTAAGCCTATCACGCCGGTCTATTTAAATAAATATGAATAAATTTAATATTATTTTATGTTTTATTTGTACTTTGAATTAAAATATAAAAATAAAGTTTAGTTATCTTGAAGAACCTATGAAAATAAGTTGAAAAAAATTAATGAATAATGTCATATGTCATTTTCATAAGTTCTCTCAAATAAGTTGTATCACATAACTTATGTTAATAGGTAAATTTGAATAAATCAATGAAATAAAAATTTATTCTTGTTGATTTTTTAATTTGTTAGTCTATTTAAATATTAGTTAAATTTCTTATTCCCAAATGTTAAAATAAAACAGGCTTTTATGTAGGCTAATAGGTCAAACAAGCCTTCGAAAAGGCCAGACTTAGGCCAAAAATTAAGCCTATGATAGGCCACAGACCAAACTTAGGCTTTCAAATATTTAGCAGGTCAGGCTCAGGCTTGGCAAAAATTAGCTCGGCTCAGCCTATTCCCACCCCTAATTAGAGGTTACAAGTTGTTCGACTTAGTGAAGAAGAAAGTGGTGATCAACATGGACGTGATCATAGATGAGCTTAAGGAATGAGATTTGGCTGAAAATGTAAACAAGGATTCATTAAGAATCTTTTGTGAAGAACCATCCATTATGCCTTCTATGCAGATGTCGAAACAGTCAATGATTCTAATGCATTGAAGAATTTGAAGTGGGTGAAAACTATGAATGAGGAATTGAAGTTCATTGAAGTCAACAACACTTATTCACTTGTCAAATTGCCTCAAGACAAGAAGAAAATTGATGTCAATTGGGTATACAAGATGAAGTTGAATCCCAAAAGGGAAATAGCTCGACACAAGGCAAAACTTGGGGCGAAAGGATTTCTTCAGAAAGAAGGAATCAACTTTGATGAAGTTTTTGCACGTGTGGCTAGAATTAAAACATTCAGGTTGGTTGTTGGTCTAGCAGAAATGAACAGTTGGCACATATGCCAGATTGATGTGAAATGTGCATTCCTAAATGGACCCTTAGACAAAGAAGTTTATGTGGCACAACTAGTTGGATTTGTGAAGCATAGCGAGAAAGAAATGTATAATGCATAAAGCTCTGTATGGACTTAAACAAGCTCCCAGAGCTATTAATATGAAGATAGATAATTTCCTAAGGGAAAAGGAATTTGTAAAGCGCACAATGGAGAATGGAGTATATGTAAGAAAAAACAAGAGTGAGTTGTTTATACTATGTATCTACGTGGAGGACTTGTTAATAACAGGTAGCTGCAACAAAGAGATCGAAGATTTCAAAGGTGATCTTAATAAGGAATTCAAAATGTCAGATCTGGGAAATATTTCATATTTCCTTGGCATCAATTTTTACCGAAGTAGTAGAGGTTTGATGATGCATCAAAGAAGATATGCAAGTGAAATACTCAAAAGATTTTAGATGAAAGAATACAACAAGACTTTGACACCTGCGGAACCAAGACTGCAACTATGAAAAGACTCAGATGAAGTTGATGTCGACTCAACCCAATACAAAAAACTTATTGGTTCATTAAGGTAACTTTGTCACACAAGTTCCGACTTAGCATACAACGTAGGTATGGTGAGTAGATGCATGCAGAAGCCAAAGGTATCATATCTAGCATGGACAAAGAGGATACTGAGGTATCTTAAAGGAATTCTCGACTATGGCATTTTGTTTCCTGTAGCTGATAAAGGAAAGGAATGCAAGTTAGTGGGTTACACTGACTCAAGTTGGTGTAATGATGCTAAGGATCGAAAATTCACAGTTGGCTATGTTGTTATGCTACATGGTGCTCCAAATGCTTGGAGTTCGAGAAAAGAACCAATAGCGACATTGTCGTCATGTGAAACATAGTACCTAATTGCTTTCTACCGTGCATGTCAAGCAACATGGATGGTGAACTTAGTCGCAGAGATTACATGGAAGAATCATGGATAAATTACCTTGAAGATCAACAACATGTCGACTATTAATCTAACAAAGAATCCAATAACACATGGAAGAAGCAAGCAGATCGAGATGGGGTTCCATTATCTTCGAAAGCGGGTAGCAGATGGAAAGATGAACTTAGAACATTGTAGAAATGAGAATCAGATTGCAGACATCATGACAAAGAGAGTGCAAGTCAAAATATTTAGAAGACTAAGAGATATGATGAATATAAATATTTTAGACACAATGAATTAGGTGGTGTGTTGAGATTCAATCCCTTGTGTCAAGTAGTTTATTGCTCGATAGAACAAAGGTGTCGAATTGTTTGCGAGTTGTGTGTCAAGTACCAGCTTTGCTTGACACATGCTTTCGACTTAGGTCTAAATTGTATTTTGGGCTTTATAATTTTGAGTTTTGGCTAGAGAGAGAGTAACCCTTATTTTGTAATCACTCATAACTTATATTTGTCAAACTTTACAATTGCAGAATGAATAAAAAAAATCGCAATTTGTTAGCGAAAAAACTATGCAAAAATCATTATCTTCTTTTATATTTTTGAAACCCTAATTTTTTTCATTGTTATTAAATATTGATAATAATCTTTTCTTTTTCTTTTCATTGTTATTAAATATTGATAATAATTTTTCGTCAAAATTGATTGAAGTTCTCCATAAATCTTAATGAATTTCCAACCGGAGAAGGAATAAGGCTACAATGAAAAATGCCAATTAAGTCCACTATGCATTTCAAAATCCATCAACACTTTACAGTTTTATGGAGACAAATATTAGCTAGTATACTAAGAATGTTGATTAGTTAATTGAAAATAGAAAATACTATTAAAACTACTCATATGACATGGCAATACAATTACTGATATCAACTCCAGAGAACAAAACATAAAACTAATTGCAACTCCAGTTTCTAACTTGATTTTCACTGAAAACTTATTTCTGTTAACCATAATATTAAAACTAAAAAGGTTGATTCAACTAGAAAAGAATTGCATTTATTAATTGAACAAATTTTTTGTTCATTAGATTCAATATAACACAATTCTTCACAGAACAGCACATAACTTGAAAACCTTCAAATTGCTTGAGTAGTAGCATCTATTACTTTGCTTTGCAAGTAACAGATTTTTGGCGAGCCTTACATTTAGGGAAGCAACCCAGAATTGTATTAGACGGTCGCGGTTTGTAAGTCAAGAAAAATTCTGAATCTCGTTCAAGTGACTTGGCGAATCGCTCCAATATTGAAACGATCTCGACAAAATGTGGCCTTTGGATTGCTTGACCAACATCTATTGATCAGGTTACTAAATGCCCAAGGACATTCAGATGGTAGTGGTGGTCTTGCATTCTGCAGCAAAATAAAATATTCATCAAACTCAATATCATTGCTCAATGAATAAAATATCTTTACAAGTGTGTGCACCATGTGACTGAGAGCCGTCACAAGTTTTTAGAAGTTCTTCTATGTAGTTTGGCTGCATTTTAACCGTGACAAAACAAATAGATGCTCTAGTTAACCATGATTTAATCGACAATATTTTATGAAGTCATATTTAACCATTGTTTAATCGTGACAAATTTTATATATAGTAGGTCGCCTAACTCGCCTTCAAAGACGGCCCTGGCGGAGAGGCAAGGTGGGAGCAATAACTGATTCACATGAAAATGCTAGCATAAAGTATTATAATCATTTAGATGTCACACAAAATAAGAGAAACCACTAATAATTTGATTATAAAGTACTTCAATAATGTGTCTAGCTTATATAAGCAAATCTCAAACACAAACATAGCCACATGCTTTGTATAGATCACAGACAAAGAATGATTGTTGCCCACCCTCCACACGTTCAACAAAGACACATAACAAATTAACCATCAAAAACACCATATGTTCAAAACAATGCATGTTATTATGAATAATGTATTGGCAAAGGAGAATATTTCATTTGATATCGAAGTAAATTACGATACAATTACAAACCTTGTATGAAACTGCAAATGCTGCTTGTTCTGGTGTCATGTTATCGAACGGAGTCAATCCGGTTAAAAGCTCCCAAAGAACGATACCGAAACTATAAACATCGACTTTTTTAGTATGATGTTTTTCTTTGATCATTTCTGGAGCCATCCAACGGTACGTTCCGGTAAATCCTTTAGCACTTCCACATTGAGATTCTAAACATGAGATACCAAAATCAGCTACTTTTACACACATATCTTCATCTAAGAGAAGATTCTCTGATTTGAGATCCCTGTGAAGTATCCCTTCGGAATGAAGATATTCCATTCCCCTCGCAATATCTAGTGCTAGTTTCAGAACGAGTTCAAGTGGAACTGAATGTGGTTCTTGTTGATGAAGATATTTTCTCAATGAACCACCGGCTAAATATTCAGTGATTATGCAGAAAACCGGTGGCTTCTTGCAAGCAGCAATGAACTGCAGAATCAATAAAATTCAGCACTCAGCAGCATTCAACTTTACTCAAACAACATTAAATATTTAGCTGCGGCACAATTCAGGCCTTTTCATCGTGAATTTAAGAAGCTGGTATTTGTAGCTTCTGTTCCACCATGACTTTCAAGATTTCCAAACACACACTCAAACACAGCACTTATATATATTCAATAATTGATCAGTAACAAAATCTAAGTGCGTGTTTGGTTGTGCTTGATAGAAATTGATTTTGAAAGAATTGGTTTTACAATATCAATTATGATAACTAGAAGTGATTTGAATGTAAAATAATTTAGATACACATAGACACATTCATGCAAGAGTGAGTTGAAATGAATTCCAGGCTAAAAATCAATTATATGGGCAAAAGTCCCAAAACATAGTTTCAAGTTAGTCTCAATCTATGAAGCACGGGAAACACAACACGGACACAGACACAACTTACTTTTTCCAGAGAGGTACCAGTGCTACTTAGATGTCAATTCTAAAGACAAAATCAGTTTTACAACTTCAGAATCAATATTCTCAGGCTAGAATCTGAATCAAAGATACACTAATGGAAATGCAGGTACAGAAGAATGAAAAAACAAAACAAAAACAAGTGACTTAAGAAAGAAGAACATACAGTGAGGATATTTGGATGACGCAACCTCAAAAGCAAACCAACCTCAGAAGTAAACTGCTTCTCAAGAAAAGCAGCCAAATCCTCATCTTCTTCAGGCTGACTCACAAGCTTAATAGCAACATCCATTTGCTTATAAACACCTCTATAGATTCTACTATGTCTCCCAGAAGCAAATTTAGATCCAATAAACAACTGAGACATATCAGCACTCCATTCTTCTTCTTCACCTCCCTTTATAGCAGCACCAGGTGTCACCAAATACTTAGACCAAGAAACTGCTCTCTGATACTCCCCAAGTGAAAACCTCCTCCCAGATTTTCCATTCTTAGAAACTTGTTTGTAACAGTTCAAATTCTTCATAAGCGTCACACTTTTTTCCTCCAAAAATCATCAAAGATTAACCTTTTATAAAATTTCACAAACCCCAAAAGCAGATCAAAGCAAATGCAACGGTTTCAAGAGTAACCCAGATTGAAATAAAAAAGAAGATGAATTTCATACCTCATGAGATAACTAACTAACTAACTACATTGCAAATAGATACTCACATTACAACAACCCTTTATATGTTTTAATCAAAAGAACAAATTTTTAACAAAAAAATCACAAATTTTGAACATCCAATCATGAAGTAACACCAAGAGAGAGAGATAGAGAAAGAGAGAGAAAGAGAGTAAGTAGGTAGTACAGTATAGTACTATTGTTGTTGTTGGAGATTAAGATTAGAGTTTTTGTTGGTTTTATGGGTGGTGAGGAGAGAAAGCATATGAAAATAAAAACAGACAGAGAGAGTTTTTTTATGTGTTAACGTTGGTACTACTAGTAACGTGCGAAGATCCACTTCTGAGGAGACAAACCGGGTCTCTTTGATAATGACCGCTATTATAGTTATTTACCCATTTTGCCCTTGTATTTCTTCTGTATTTTCAATCATTGTTATTTACTTTACTGTTATACCCTTGTATTTTTGCTTTTGCCAAACCAGTAACCATGCACATGTGCTGGTTTGGTTTCTAGTTGTGTATAGTAATGAATATAGATTTGTCCAAATATTCACGTGGATGCAAATTTGCAATGCACTATTATTGTAGAACAATGTGTCATGCTAACAAAAATCTGGATTTATACTAGAAAAAAAAGATTGTTCGATCTCGTAGGGAAAACAATTAAATTGTATTATTGGTTATAATTGGTCAGTTGTTTAAAACAATAAATTAGGAATTTAATTTTTACTAATGATCAATTATAGATAAAGTAGCATAGATTTTAATGGGTAATCAATAGATTTTATGGACACGGATTGTAAAGACATCAAAAGACATAACCAAGACATTTTTAGGGAATTTTTTCATTCACTTAGTGAGTTTCTTTCTCACTTCTAATAAAAATTAAAAATATTTCTCAGTTTCGTAAGTCAATCTACGAATTTATAAAATAAAATGAATTTGTAAGTGTATTTATAAAATAATTCAAAATTTTCAAAAATAAGGTGAATTCGTAATCGCATTTAATTCACCTTTATTTTAGGAATTTGATTAACTTCACAAGTCGTGTGTTTTAGAAAAACACAGGACGCACCCCAATACCATTCGTTTCAAAATACCCCAACTCAACATTTCTACTCCAAATCTTTATAGTTTCTACCACTTCAAAGTCACTCAATCCAAGTTCAACTCATTCCAACTCCTCCAAAATCAACTACAACCTCCATTTTGTGTAAGTTTTCTTAATCAATTTCTATTTAAATTTCGAATTTTATTAGATTATTAGGTTAGGTTATATAAATTTAATAGTATAAGATGTTATAGTAGGATAATGTAGTAGGAAAATAGGATTTTGGGTCCAATTTCGTTTTGAAGAAATTTAGACGAAGGGTTTCTGCAAGTTAACTTGGGAAGTGAACTAAGAAAGACTTAGTAAGTGAACTTGCGAATTTACAAGATGGGTGAATTCGCGTTAACTGAAATTTTGTCTAATTTGTTTTTAAATTAGTATGCTAACAATTGTAATGGTTTATTTTAGAAAATGGCCGAGAATGACAACTAGATGACACGCTTAAGACATGGCAGCAAAACCAGACAGCGTCGGCTCATCGAGAACAAGAGATAAGGGCAAGGGAATAGCGGGCACAAAGGGCACAACTTGATATAGCATCACCTTCCACATCGTCGCGAAGGAGTCGTCTCCGTGAGGCGTCTTCCTTTCGTTTTATTCTTATGTTTCAAGAAAG
Organism: Vicia sativa; assembly: GCA_021764765.1. Taxonomy (NCBI): domain Eukaryota; kingdom Viridiplantae; phylum Streptophyta; class Magnoliopsida; order Fabales; family Fabaceae; genus Vicia; species Vicia sativa. Next base: position 184,874,574 of record CM038794.1, read on the forward strand.
GAATGCCTTGAAACATGTGAACCACCTCGCAAAATCTTTGATCTATATGTTCCAAAGACTTAGTGGTTCCACAATGTTATCCTAGCATATGGTCTTGCTAGATTATTCAGTACTGGTTATGGTACCATTAGCACCGACATGCATGGTGCTTTTGCTGAGAGATGGCATAAGAAGACGTCATCTTTCCACTTTCCAGATAGGGAGTTGATGATCACCCTCGACGATGTTGCTTGCTTGCTCCGGTTACCTATCAAAAGTAGGTTACTCAACCATTCTAAGATAATCGAGATTGAGGAGGTTGAGTATTTGGGGCAGTCCATGCATAGTTGCTAAGGACTGTGACTTCACAAACTGGGCGCACGTGAGGCTCTCTTACTTGAAGGAGTTATATGGGGAGCACCTCCATCAAGTATCTCTTGCAAAAGAACTGCACAGCAGTTGGAGAGCACAATGGAGCGGATATTTTATTCGATTTCATTGTAGTTGTGTCATCGGTGTTTTCGATGTACTTGGTAGGCACGTTTGTCTTGTATTACTGCATCGTGACTATCGAGATATTTTACTGGACCTTTCTATATTTCTGGACCCAGGGTGTCCATGTTCTTACCTCTCTAAGTTGAATGAAGCTTTCGGTGGAGGTTAGAGGCTTATTAAACGCCGTTTTATTTAATATATTATATTAATATTTTTGAATTATTTGGCGATGAAAATAATTATATTAATCGGTATATCTATAATATATTTAGCGATGTTTTATTCGGTTCGGTAAATATTAGGACGATATATATTCAATTATTTTAATTGATTGAATAAATGATATTGGTAATATTATTAATGTGTTATATTGTAAAATTGGTAAGGGTGTGAGGAGTAATTGATGAGAATTGGGTTTTCAACTAGAAACATATTATAAACCATTTCTCCTCATTTTCTTTCCATTCATAACACACAAAGCCAAACATGAGAAAGTGAGGAAGCTAGTGAAACATAACTTATAAGCCATTTTCCTCATTTCTTCCCATTTGAAAAACAAAATCCAAGAATAGAAACTTGAGAGTTTGAGAGAAAAGAAAGGGGTTTTGAGAAGAAGAGCAAGGAGGAGGAGATGGGAAGATCATGAGCAAGAGTTTGAGGTTGGGGCTTTGATGGAGCATCTTGCAATCAACCAAGCTAGAGGTAAGGGGTTTGATTTTCCTTTCCATATAGTTAGGGTTTGATGGATATATTGTGAATTTAGGAAAAATTAGTATTTTGATCCATGGGGTTATAGTTTGCCATTGTTTGGTGTTATGTTGTTGTTGTTGAAATTCTCAATTGATGGTAGAAGTATGTTTTAGTGTTGTATTTGAGGTATATATATTGTGTTGATGATAAGAGATGGTGAGTTAGTGATAAGAGATGTTTGGTGGGTTTAGTTTGGATTGAGGAAAAATTGATAGTAGAGTTTATGATTTTGTTGGTTGATTGTTGAAATGTTAGAGGAGTTAAAATTGGTGTGAGATTATGAATAATATTATTATTAATTATTATTAGTAAGGTAGAATAAATGAAATGAAATAGAAGAAAATGGAAATGAAAATAACAAGAAAATGAAATGAAGACTACTGCAAAAATAAGAGAAAAAAACGGAAAAATTAAAAACTTTAAACAAAACAAAAGCATGGAAGGGAATGGAAAATATAATTAAGGATTTCTTGGGCCCACACTCCCTTGTGTACAAAGGTGGGGACGTCGTCACTTAAGACCTTAGGCATGCAATAATTCGTCCTCACCTTCTTGTATTTCCATTTCTTTGTTGTTTACGCAACATTTATTCTTCACGCATAATTTCAAATGCTTTCTATTTCTTTCAATTCCATTAAATCCAAACACTACTAACTAGTATTAATAAACTATAACTAGGACACGAGTTAGCCGATTAAATTTAGAACTCGATTATATTTTTTCCGATTTCGGTAGAATTCGGACGAAACAAGTTGCTCAAATTCAATGAAAATTGTACTAGCTAAGTTTGACGTAGAACGTAGTGGTGAGGTTAGTTTTAAAATTACTAGTTTTACGAAGCGACCCAAAATAGACCAATTCACGGTAAAATTGATCGGATTGTGTTTAGTGGATTTAAAGGACTTATGGACAATCCGATTTCGGCGTTAGCGATTATGATTAATGCGGTTATTAGGAATTACTTTGACGATTATTGACGTTTTGACTATTTTTCCGTTTGAATTTAGTGAATTAATTGATAACGATGCGGTGTTAATAAGCGTAAGTTTTGCGACAATGTATTTATTAAAGAATACTTGTTGATATGCAATGTGATGATTAAATTGAGGTTGTTAATAAATGCTTCCGATTTGTGAATGCATGACTTTTGATGAATTTATTAGTGATGTTTGCATAATGCAATTATGATGCGATGATATATTTATCTTGTTTGGATAAATTATGGCGATGTGGGCTTTATGCCAATTTGGATGGCGATGATGTTGTTTTGTGTTGTATTGTTTTATTGTCCAGTCACACATTTCATAAGCGAGGGCTTTTATGTCAGCGATGATGGCTTTTATTCGAGCGAAGATCGGCTTTATGCCAAGTGTCCCTAATTACGGACAAGCGATGGGTACCACATGCTAACATAGTCGTGTCTCATGGAGTCGTTATGTTTATGTTTGAGTTGTTTGGCGTTGGGTTTGTTAATTGATGGATGATATTGAATTGCGATGATATATTTTGTGATGATGTTGTGATGATGGGCTTTATGCCAAGCGAAGATGGGCTTTAGCCAATTGTGATGATTTGTTATATTGCTTATATTACTAGCATTATTTAATGTTGTTGGTTGATGTTGTTGTTTAAGACTACCGTGTTAATTAGTGATGTATTAGTTGTGACGATTTAAGTGGTGACGGAGGGTTATGTGTTGTTAGGCGTTTATGCCGATGAGGCTATGGTGATAAGGTGTAGATTATACACATTAGGATGACGAGTAAAGTAAGTGAATTTTGATTATGTGTTGGAATTACAATTATTAATCTATACCCTTTATAATTCGAAACTATATATATATATATATATATATATATATATATATATATATATATATTATCATGCCTTTAATTATATGTTTTGGTATCTCACCCTTTACTTGTTTCAGCGTTACCTATATATTGGTAGCGTGGGGTTATGAAGATGGAGCTTATAGTGTTTGTTAGTCAGTCGGTGTCGCTCGTCGTAGCACTCGGGAAATACTTATGTCGCTCTTGTTGTTGTTGTTTTGTTATCATTCCTTTTGAATAAGAACCATAATTCATAAAAACATGATTTTGATGAGGAAGTTTAATAAAGGAGATGTTTGATTTCTATGAACAATTTATGTTTCCACGATGATGCTATGTATCAAATTTATACTTTAAAGTAAACTTTTTTTAAAGTGAGTTGTTTTGATGGTGTAACGCCTCATATTTAATTTATGAAAATTTAAAATTACTGATTTTTGCATATAAAACTTTGGGTAGAATTGGGTGTACAATAGTGGTATCGAGGCAGGTCGGTCAATGACCAAGTTATTAGTGTGTTTAACCTCATTGAATGCGACATGTGCGAAACAACGCTTGTACTTTTGTTTCAAATTGTTTATGCAGAGATGAGTTTGAAACGAGTGGGAAAGTTACTTCTTGGTGGCGCTTGTGCTTAGGATGGGCCTCAGCGGTGTTACTTTGGTAACAGGTGTAAGTTTGAAGGCAAGTTGTAGTTTGGTAGAGATGGTTTATGTCACCATCATGATCGCCATCGTTTGTTGACAAATTGAGGGGATCATCCTTAATCTCTTGTTGATAGTAGTGGAATTGTGTTGGTTGGGATAAACTTGTCTTGCCAACTTAATAGTGTGTGTGAAGCGGATGTCGGCACAAGGTGGTGCATGGTTACTTAGTGGTGAGCGAATTTGGATTTTGGGAGAAGGAAGATTTTGGCAAGCGAGCTTCTTGTTTGATTCTTCCGAGCTTATTGTGAAGATGTAAGTGAATTACCGATGAGTGCGGTGAAGCTTTGATGGATTTAGTTTTGGAGCGAGTTGTGATTCGATGTATCCTTAAAGGATGTTTGATTACGAGTTAGAGTTGAAAAAGTCAACTTGAGGATTGGTTTGAGTAGAGTTTGTTTATTCGAGCGGGTTACCGTGGAGTGCTACCGTGTGTTGTTGAGAAGAGCCAAAGTTACCCGAGTTGGTGTGTCGTTTGTAGGCGGAGTAGCAGAGTGGATATTGAGGGCAAGTGTCTACTTGAGAATTGATATTTGGATGAATCGATCCTTGGAATTTTTGTGTTTAGTGTGATCGATGTGAAGTCGGCTACGGGTTAGTGTGAACAGAGACGTTTAGACTATGTTTTTCAAGATAGTGTATGGTCTAGGCGAGTGTTTGTTGATGTCATTAGTGTGACTAATCGTCGGTATGATTTGGAATGTTCGAACGGTTACTCATGAGTGGCTGAAATTAGTTGTGTTCATGGATATTAATTGGTTCACATCAAGTTAAGGAATTGTGGCAAGCATTCGAGCTTTGCGTTATCGTGATGAAGTTAGATTGGTGCGTGTCGTATTCTAAAGATAGGGTTTTAAATTGTTGAGCGTGAGTGCTTTAAGTAAGTGACCTAGAGCGGTGATATTTTGGACGGTTCCGAAGATTTATTTTGTATCTTGTAGAAGACTTTGAAGGGTTATTTGAGCTTAGAAGTTCCTTTATTTTGGATGGTTAACTTGAGTTTGACGAAGATCCTTTTATAAGTTGGTTTAATCGTGAGTACTTTGACTTGAGATGGTTGAGTCGCTAATTGGACTTCGCGATGGTAAGCGAATTTGTTTGAGCCATTGGAAAGTTTAGCGAATGCTTTGATTTTGGTTTGTTTAGTACTGAAGAACCTTGTGCGGCGTATTGTGATATTCCATTTTGGACTTAAGATGTATTTCGACATAGAGTTGGAAAAGTGTATTACTACCTTGGAACGATTTGAATTTCATAAGGAACAATTGTCGGACTTGTGAGTTAGAGGTTGATCTTTGTTGTGATCATTTGGAATTTTAGAGGTGCGGATGTTAGCAACGAGGGATTGGAATTGTTGGGAACAATTCAGTTTGAGTCAATCTATAAAGAGACTGTCGCATTGTTGAGCTTAGTATGTTGATATCGCGGATAAACCAAGAATATACGATTCGAGGATTTGTTATTTTGAGAATGTTGCATGTTTGTTTTGGGACACTTGTTGAAATTTAAGCTCGAGAAGGTTGTTATGATTTGTTCACTACTAGTATGGATTTTGCTTTGGATACTAATGGTCGCGATGGATTATTAGTTTGCAACTAAGATAAGTTGCCTGATGAAATTTTGTGATGGTTTAGTATACCAGGGAACCTTAAGATGATAATGTGGAGGCGGCATTCGTGTTGGATTCCATAAAGTTTAGGTTATGGTTCTAAGTCCAACCTATGTTGTAATGCGGTGGGGATGACGTTGATAAGTAGAGTTCTCAGAGTGTTGTGATTGAGTTACCACTTGGGGCGATGGAAAGTTATGAAAGTATGATTCTTGAGTTTGTGCTTATGCGTGTATGAGGCATCTTTTCGTGTTTGTGTAGCAGCGTGGTTTTACCCTATTTTGATTGTTTCAGTTTTGGTTTGTATAACCATTTTGTTTTCGTTTTAGCGATGGTGTGGTTTGTGTTGTAGGACTTTATGTTCCTATCTTTGGTGACTCGTTTAGGGTGTCGGTTCAGTGTGTGACTAATTCTATGGTTGAGACATTAGGATAGTATCGATCTTGGTTGTTTGGTTCTCGAGTGAACGGTGTGTTTCTGGCTTGTTTAGTTGTTGGGTGTTAGTTGGTTTATGGGTGCATTGTATGGGCTTTGCATCTCGGCATGGTTGTTCTTGTCTAGACATTGTGGTTAGGAGATACCCTTGTGTTTGGTATATTTTTATATGTTGTTTAATTAACGCGAGGATTGTGTGGGACGAATGCGTGAGCATGTCACGTTTGTTCGTTTGGGTTGAAATTTCGGGCGAAAAGTTAATAAGTGGGGGAGTTATAGTTTTATTTAATATTATATTATATTAATATTTTGAATTATCGTTTAGCGATTTTTGGCGATGAAAATAATTATATTAATCGGTATATCTATTAATATATTTGCGATGTTTTGTTCGGTTCGGTAAAATATTATTCGGACCGATATATAATTCGAAATTATTTTATTGATTGAATAAATGATATTGGTAAATATTATTAATGTGTTATATTGTAAGAATTGGTTAGGGGTGTGAGAGTAATTGATGAAATTGGGTTTTCAACTAAGAAACATATTATAAACCATTTCTCCTCATTTTCTTTCCATTCATAACACACAAAGCCAAACATGAGAAAGTGAGGAAGCTAGTAAAACATAACTTATATAAGCCATTTTCCTCATTTCTTCCATTTGAAAAACAAAGCCAAGAATAGAAACTTGAGAGTTTGAGAGAAAGAAAAGGTTTGAGAAGAAGAGCAAGGAGGAGAAGATGGGAAGATCATGAGCAAGAGTTTGAGGTTGGGGCTTTGATGGAGCATCTTGCAATCAAAAGCCAATAGAGTAAGGGTTTGATTTTCCTTTCCATATAGTTAGGGTTTGATGGATATATTGTGGATTTAGGAAAATTAGTATTTTGATCCATGGGGTTATAGTTTGCCATTGTTTTGGTGTTGTGTTGTTGTTGTTGAAATTCTCAATTGATGGTAGAAGTATGTTTTGGTGTTGTATTTGAGGTATATATGTTGTGTTGATGATAAGAGATGGTGAGTTAGTGATAAGAGATGTTTGGTGAGTTTAGTTTGAATTGAGGAAAAATTGATAGTAGAGTTTTATGATTTTGTTGGTTGATTATTGTTGAAATGTTAGAGGAGTTAAAATTGGTGTAGAGATTATGAGTAATATTATTATTAATTATTATTATTAGGTAGAATGAAAATGAAATGAAATAGCAAAGAAAATGGAAATGAAAATAACAGGAAAATAGAAATGAGACTACACCAAAATAAGAAAAAAGCAGAAAATTAAGAACTTTAAACAAAACAAAAGCATGGAAAAGGAATGGAAAATATAATGGAAGGAATATAAGTTCCTTGAGGCCGCCTGTAACACCCTTCTAATTACCCGCGATTTTATAAATAATAATCGAGTATATAACACATATCAAGAGGCATCACAATTTTTAATATAATTCAAATAGTTGTCATGCTTTCTTTGAAGAAAATTCATTAAATGAAACATACTTAGGTTATGTTTAACAGGGAAATGAAACATGTAGGATCCCGAATACAACATCCATAATTATCCCAGGACATAACATCAAAGAATGATTCATAACCATTAAGAATATCCATTAAAGGATTTCAAAACAAACGTTTCCCAAGTGTTACATCTACGAGCCCGACAGCGACACGGGATTAACAAAACTAACTCAAACTCTAGAGCTATCCTCACCAATTCCAAGCAGTTAATCACTTCAAATCTGAAAATCATCAAATGAGGGTGAGATTTCAATTCAATATAACATGCACTATACGTTTTAAATGCAGCAGAATAATCGGATACATTAATCCATTAACCAAAAAGCGAATCATAATCAATTCTGGCGGTTCACACAATGAACATGTATATAAAAACAATGGAAATTGCAACACTGAATCCATCCTAGCATGTTACAATTCCATATACAACAGTAGACTCTATGCATGTGGTACCAAAACGTGAACCGAGTTCTTACACTCCGTTTACATGTGGAAGGCGATTAGCAAATCCATGATTAGCCCAAAACCATTTGGGTGAGAATCTACCTCACCACCTCGAACCAGGTAAGTCTATGGCTCGCCCGATTCACTTCCGCACAATGGGAATGAACCAGTTTAACAATGCTCATGCATGCCATAAAAGCATGCAACATCAATTCAACGGATATGATAACAACATAATCACATAAATGCCAATACCGATCTATCACATGATAACAACTAATCATGAATTAAATTATCACAAAGCATAAACATGCCAGCGCTTTACTCTTCAATTAGTAAGACTATCACGTTATATAATAACAATAACACATGATACCAATACGGTCATGAATAAACCACGAGAAAAGCTTCATGAGCGTCGATCCATTCAACTTGTCAAACAATCTAAATCAATTCACAGATTATGATCTCAACATAATTCACTTATTGCCAATCACCAATGTATCGCATTCAATCATAATGAATAATTAACACAACATTGTAAGCATTAGTACTCATCGATAACTCGGGCCATTCATATTAATTTCACATTATATTATTAATTCATACTTTTCAAAATCGGGGAACTCGACTCTTTTAAAATAATTTGGATAAAATAATATTTTTCCTTTCTAAAAGATAGTGATTTAGATTTAAGAAATACTTTAAGCGGCACTCGAATCGGAATTACAGTTTAGAAAATATGAAAATTTTGAAGTTTAAGTATTTTTGAAAATTACTGGAACCGGTTCCTACCTACTTAGAACCGTTCTGTGAAGTTTAAAATGAGCTCCCTGGTTTTTTGTATGGGAACCCGGTTCCGACATAGACAGAACCGGTTCCTAGTACAAAAACCCCAGTTTTGAAAATAACACTGAACTCGGTTCTCCCAGAGCTAGTTCCCCCACGGACTGCAAGAGCAATTTCGCTACTTTAGCCATTATGCATTCCTATCCCTCCAATCATTCCAATACAATTGTGACTTTAGGAACACAAATTTACAACTATTCCACACCATTATAACATCAAACAACATAGTTTCATCATCCTATTATTTATTGACACACTAGATGATCCTAATTCCATACACCGACACAAAATAGGGTTTCATTCCGCCAAACCTACAATCAATTTCTAACGTTACAATTGCGGTGGATTCCCAAAACCCATAAGGCATATTAGAAGAAATCACTCCTTTACCTCACGATGATTCTCGATTCTCTTCGGCCATACGGCTTTCCTCTCTTCTCTTTCTCTTCTCAATTCTCGTGAAATAGTTTTCTCAAAAAGACTCCTCTTTTCCTTCTTTTTCCTTTTTTATATTCCTTTTAATATTCCTTTTAATATTCCAAATGAAATAAATAATTAATACTTAGTAAAAGTAGAGTGATTCACTCCTCCACCGTTTACTCTTGCACCTCTAACCTTCTTCCTTCATTGATCCAATTAATTCCAAAAATATAATACCAAGACTTTAATTAAATAAATAATAAATTTCCCATTTATTTAATATTGAATTAAATCGGGTGTCTAACTCCCCATTAAAGTTTTCGTCCTCAAAACATACAGCAAGACGAAAGTTAGGATCACGAGTCCTTCTCGACTCCTCCGGTTCCCAAGTGACATTTTCCTTGACTGGTCCTCCCAAGCTACTCACCAGTTATCTTCTTTACGCCCTTTCCAATCCTCAATTCTCGCAGTCTTTATCAGATCAAATTATCCACCTGCATCATGCTAGAATCTCATGAGACGGATCCAATGTACCTCTCATTGAGATACATGGAAAACATCATGGGGAGCCATGGCGGTAACAATGAAGCAAACTTTAACTCTTGGTAATAGGGCAAAGACCAATAAAACGCAGTTAACTTCCGGCTTCAAAGCTCGACCAATACAGTCGTCCAGTAATTCACATGAACATGTGGTCTCCTTCATTAAACTCAACATCCTTCCTCCTCTTATCATGATAACTTTTACAGCGACTAGAAGCTCTCATCTTCTCACAATCACCTTTTAAA